>PVHP010004551.1:13125-70783 GCA_004024765.1 Zapus hudsonius | reverse complement strand
TCCAGAAGCATGGCACCCTTCAGTATCAACACACTTGGGACAGGAGGACCGGGTTGAGTACCAGGCTATCCAGGGCCCCCTGCCACAAGGACTGATCCAGATGGTACACGGAGGAGATATCCAGCTGATTGGGGATGGAGTGGGGGGCATTGGGGAATTGAGGATAACAACTCATTGTTTGCCCACTGAATAATGTAACACATTATGGACAATAAATATATAATTAAGATTTAAAAAAACAGCATAGTGGTGTGCTAGCAGCAAGTGTGGCTTGGTCAATGACCATTCCCAGTGACTCTCTGAGTTCTACTTTCTCCTGTGTGCTGGCTCTCTGTCTGCCTTTCCTCTTGAGGAAAAGCATAGTGTCCCTGTTATAGACTATACATCACCACATACATAACCCATAAGAGAGTTTCTCTTTCTCCAAAATTGAAGAAACTAGTTCTCTGATTAGAACATCTGAGACCTTTTGATTCTCATCACAACCAATGATGGTTCTGAGCAGCAGTGAAATTATTCTAACCAGCTTGGGACTATCAGGACTCTCCCTTAGGACAGGAAGGAGGCAGCTCAGTCCAAACCCTTGGCCACCCACCATGAGGAGGACTGGATGCACACTGAGAAGTGTGCCATCAACTCCCACGATGTGAAGTTAGTCATTTTATTTTAAATCAGCAGTGAACAAAGAAATGGGTGAAAACTCTTTTTTGGCAGGTTGGGTTGATTCTTTTGGTGTTTTCCCTTTTGATATACTAATATAATGTGTCATATTAATAGATTTCATAATTTTGAAAGACCTTTGAAGTGGGGGATGAATGCCACTTGAAAGTGGTGTTTTATTCTTTCCAAGTGCTTTGGAAATGTCTGCCATTGTTTCATTTAAATTTTGGTTCACGGTGGTCATACGTGAGAATTGTCTAACATTCTATTTTTGTGCTTTGTCAAATTTTGGTATCTGTGCTATACTAGCTTTGAAAGGAAAAAAATTTGGAAGCTATCCTTATTTCTCTAGGCTCTGGGAGAGTTGAAATAGTATCAAAACCATCTGTCACTTGAACATTTGAAAGAACTTACCTTTGAGACCATCTGGACCTGGTGTTTTTGAGGAGAAGCTGCTTTTCTGTAACTTTGTCAATTTCGTCCATTGTTTTTAACCTCGACTCTTCATTTCCCTGGTCGAAAATGCCTCCTTGGTATCATCAGTTGGATTGGTCCCCTGGCGTTTTCCCCTTTCCTAAACTAACACAAAGAACTGTTCTAATAGGCACCCACATTCCCTTAAGATAGTTCTAATTAATAATTGTCTTGGATTTTCTGGATCCCATTCCTTTCCCTCTTTTCTCTCAGCTTCAAACCAAAATGAGTTTGGGGTAGGCAAGGGTAGGAAGAGAGCTATCAAAGAGTTACTTAAGACTATTGCTGAAATTTGGATCTGAAATATCTCCCAAAGGTGCATATGTTAAATGCTTGGTCTAAGCCTCAGCATATTGGAGATGATGGAAACGTAAAGAGACAGAGCCCCCTTGGAGGTCTTAGGGTCACTAGCGGGGGGGGGTGTTCCCTGGAACTGGAGTATAGGATTCTGGTCTTCCTGTTGTTTATTTTCCTTCCTGACCATGAATTATATAAAACGAAATGTTTTGAATACTTGCTCTCCAGCTGGTGGCAATTTGGGGGGTAGAGCCTTGTTGAGAGGGGGGAGGGAGATATCACTGGGGAAAGAACCTTGAGGTTTCTTAGTCTGCCCTACTGGGCATTCACTGGCTAGTTCACACTTGCCGCTCCTGTCCTGCTGATGTCTGAAGATGGGTTGAGCCGGTGACCTGCTCTGCCATGCCATGATCAAACTTGCCCTGGAAACTGTGAGTCTGAAATCAATCCCTCATACAAGCTACTTCTGGTCAATGGGTTTTGTCCCAGCAATGAGAAAGGAACTACTACAATGTGACTAATTTTGCTCTTTTCAACACGCTTCCTGCCAAAGTGCGTTGCTTCACTTCAAACCCCAAAACAACAGGATCGACTGACCATCGGCTGAAATGTCCAAAAGCTGCAAGCCAGAATAAACCTTTTTTCTGAGGCATTTGTTCTAGAGTTTGGTCTCTGAATAGAGCTGAGATCTACCATAAAACGATGCACCCACACATGTATTCGCTGGTCCTAGGGCCGAGCAGATGATGGGACAATCAAAAGTGACAGTGTTTTCGAATTCAATGAGTTTTGCTTGTTTGACATGCTGGTTATGCGTGTTTTGTTATATAAATGTTTATAGGGTATTTTTTCCAGTTGTATTTATTTCTAAGCATCAACATTTAGTATTTTCATTTTCATATATTCCTCTCCTCCAGGTATTCCTCAATTTCAGGTTTATTCTTTGATACGGGACTTATTTGTGAGTTTTTCTACACTTGATCTTAGCCAAAAGGCTGAGAAGAGATTTGTGAGTTTTTCTTTAGCTTCTAAATGGTTGGTTTGTGACGGGTGATACTACTGTCTTGATTTCGCTTCTACATGTCATTGTATTAGAGTCAGATACCACGAATAAGCTGTGCCCTCAATACTTACACAGGGTTAGGATCTGAGGATAGTGTGTGAAGGAAAAAATGCACATTCAATTCACCAACATTTTTGCTTTTTGTGCCTTATTTTAATTCCTCATCTGGAGAACTTTAATAGTCTCTTCCCACTACCTCTCATGACTTGAAATGTCACCATAGTTTGTGTTAACATGGCTCTTTTTTGCCACTTATTATACTGGTCCTTTAGATATCTGTCTCTTTGGGAGAGTCTTATATTATTTCTTTCATAAGTTTGTCCTATTTTCTCTTTCTGGAACTTCTATTGAATATCATGATCTCAAAAAAATTTTATATATATATATATGTATATATATATATATATATATTGGACTCCCTGGGTTGATCTCCTGGCATTACTTTCTTATTTCCCTCATATTTCCTTTATGTTTTTCTTTCTTACAGATTTCTTTGGATTTCACAGCCCATCCTTTCACTGATTTTAAAAAACAGAAACCAACAACTGAAAACATTATACTAAGTTTTTTTTTAAAAAAAAGACACAAAAGTCATATATTGTATGATTCCATGGATCTGAAATGTCCAGGACAAGCAAATCCCTAGAGCCTACCAGGGGTAGGGGATGGGCAAGGCTCTCCCTTGTAGTGAAGAGAATATTTGATCACTAGAGAGAAGATATGGACTCATAGCTTTGTGCATGTACTGAATAACACTAAATATATATTTTCAAATGGTGACTTTTATGTCATATGAATTCCACCTCAAAAAGCACTAATTTTTTTAAAGCAAGTAAAGGAAAATAAAAAAGGAATCAGCAATTGTTCTTTAATTTCCAGCATCTCTTCCTAGTCCTAATCTCATTTCCTATGACAGCTGCTTTATTGTTTATTTAATGAAGGCAATATGCTCACACAAAATCTCCGAAGACACCCATTCAACGTTCTTATTCTCTTTCGTTGCCTGTTCATTCTAAAATCACTTTTCGATATTTATGTTGATCTTTATGTTAGAGGCTTGTTGTAGACAGCTCACACTGCTGCGATGCACTCCAAACCAGACACAGTTTACGGGAGGAAGAAGGGATTAATTTGAAGCTTACAGATCCGAGGGAAGTTCCATAATGGCAAAAGAGGCTGCCCCCTTTCACAGGTCAAAGCAGAGAGAAAACCACCAGCAGCGCCTCACACACGAGCAAACAGTAGGGAACTCTGCAGAGCTCAGACTGCTCTCTGCATACCTTAGGCTGGAATTCCAGATCTGCTTCTAGTAACACCTTAGGGTTGGACCTAGGATCCACCCAAGGTGACACCTACTCCAGCCAGGAGGCTGGAGACAAGTTTTGTTTTGTTTTTAAATATTTTATTTATTTATTTGCAAGCAGAGAGACAGAGAGAGACAGAGACAGCGAGAGAATGGGTGTTCCAGGGCCTCCGGCCACTGCAAACAAACTCCATATGCATGTACCACTTTGTGCATCTGGTTTATGTGGGTACTGGGGAATTGAACTCTGGTCCTTAGGCATTGGAGGCAAGTGGCTTAATCACTGACCCATCTCTCCAAGTTTTTAAAGTAACGCCTGAATCTACTGGAGGACATCCATTCAAACTACCACAGACTGTAGCTCACAAGTCTGTTGACAAATTCTTTGTCACTCTTCCCTTCAAGAGGGAAAGTCTGAGTCCCTCTGAGCAGAGCATGGGCTGGAGATTTAGTAGACTGGCTTATAGCATAGGGCTGTAGTCACTGGAGAGGCAGAGAACCTGGTAGCTGCTCAGTCCACAAGGCTGGACACCTTGACAGTCCAAATCTGGTGTCAGTAGCCTGGAGTGATTCTAGTCGTCAGTCCACACTAAAAGGCCAAAGAAGCTGGAGTCTGATATCCGAGGACAATGGCAGCAGCCGCCGTAACAAACACACCAACAGGGAATGATCAGGCAATGCCATTTCCCTCAGGCCTGTTTATATCATGGCCACCTGCTAGCAGGTGCTGCCCACTCTGAAGGAGGGTCTTGTTCCTCAGGTAATCCTTTCTGGAAATGCCTTCAAAGGCTCACCCAGAGGCAGGTTGATTCTTAGTTGATTCCAGATCCCATCAAGTTGACAATCAAGATTAACCATCACACAGAGAAATAGGTTTCAGTATAACATATTGTTTTTCAAACTTATAATCCTTTTTAAAAAATATTTGTTTGTAAGAGAGAGAGAGAGAGAGAGAGAGAGAGAGAGAGAGAGAGAGAGAGAGAGAGAATAGGTACACCGGTGCCTCCTACCACTGCAAACAAACCTCAGATGCATGTGCCACTTTGTGCATGTGACTTTACGTGGGCACTGGGGACTTGAACTGGGGTTGGTAGGCTCTGTAAGAAAGTGATTTTAACCACTGAGCCATCTCTCCAGCCCTCGTGTGACATTTTCATCCATACTGTTTTTGTTGAGCCTCCTCCCCAAGTCCCCTCTTCTGTCCCACGGCCTTCCTGCTGGCTCCCTTCTCTCTGCTGGTGACCCTCATTCTGCTCGCACACCACATGTATTCCATTAACCATCTGATCCATCAATAGTTGAAGAAGATCGATGCCATTCATAAATCCAAGTACACAGAAAAACCACCAACAGCCAACAAATACCAAGAAGCAGCAAGCAGGGACCATGCCAGAGCTCAGACTGCTTTCCACACCTTTGGGCTGGAATCATATCTGCCCCCAAACACACCTGGGGCTGAACCCCAGGATCCACCCCCAGTGACATCTCCTCTAGCCAGACAGCCGGAGACACAAGTTACAAGTTTAATAAAAACACCTGAGTCTATGGGGGACATACATTCACATTCAAACCACTGCACCATCCCTCCCTCATTTAAGACCTCTTTTCCCCCATCTCATCCTTTCTTTTCTAATTTTATGACCTATACCCTATCTATATACACATTTACACATAAATAAAAATTAAAATCTAGGATCTGCATATGGAAAAATATGTTGTAATTATCTTTGAGTCTGGGTTATGACATTTAATACAGTACTTTTCATTTGCATTTTTTTTCCAAATGTCACAATTTTTCTTGATGGCTGAATAAAGTCCCCTTTATATATAAACCTCATTTTCTTTATTCATCTAGATGTTGATGAACATCTAGGTTGGTTCTATTTTCTAGCTGTTGTGAGTAGTGCAAGTGTCTTTGTGGTAGGACTTGAAATGCGTATATATACATACATACACCCAGCAGTTGTATAACTGTGTTATATGGTAATTTTGTTTTTAGGGTTTTTTTTTAGAAACCTCAATACTGGGCCAGGGAGATGCTCAGTGAGTAAAGTGCTTATTGTATAAGCATGTGGACCTGAGTTTTGATCCTTATCACCTAAATAAAATATCAGGCATGGTGATGTATGCCTATAATCCCAGTGCTGGAAAAGCAGAGACAGGGAATGTCTAAGGTTCACAGGCTAACTGGTCTACCCAAAATAGTACACTCTAGGTTTATCAAGAGACCCCGTCTCAGCAAATAAGGCGGACAGTGATTGCAAAAGACCCCCATAGTAGACCTCTGGCCTCCACACACACAGATGCACTCACACATATATGAACATGGAGACAGAGAAAGAGAGAGAGAGAGAGAGAGAGAGAGAGAGAGAGAGAGAGAGAGAGAGAGAGAGAGGCCAAGCCTCAATCCCACTTTCCACAGTGGCTATACCAGTTAACACTCCCATGAATAGTGAGGAAGGATTCTTCCTTCCCCACACCCTCACCAGCATTCTGACTGGGACAGCCACGATTTGCATTTCCCTGATGTCCAAGGATATTGAACATTTTAAAACTATTTATCAGCTGTTATTTTTTTCTTTTAAAAACTGTTCAGATCCTTGACCCATTTGTTGGTTGGAATGATTTTCCTTAGTGGTTAATTTTTCAGCTCTTTATATATATATTCTGGAACATAACCTCCCATCTGAGGTACAGTTGGCAAATATTTTCCCTTTCTATAGGCTGCCATTTTGGAAGGTCTTATTTCTAATGCATAGAAGATGGAAATGGTGATGTATAAGGTTATTGAGAGCTTCCTCCTCACTCTGTTTCTCAGATCACTAGCTGTGAGGAAACCCAGCAGCCATGTCCTGAGGAAACTCAAACAGCCCTGTGGGGAGGCCCAGGTGGTGAAGAACTGAGGTCTCAGGACAACAGCAAAGAAGGACCCAAGGCCTAGGCCTGTGGCCACATGAGGGAGCCACTTTGGAAGCAGATCCTCTTCTTTATACCTTCAGGCTCCAACCTCCTAAGAGACCTTGAAGAACCAGTTAAGCCCTTCCTGAACATTTGACCAGTAGGAACTGTGGGATCAGAAATGACTGTTGCTTTAACCTCCTAAGTTTGGAGAATATCCTCACAGATATAGAATATAACCTAGTCAGAGGGTCCCCTATTGATAATGCTTTCCTGAACTGGAGTTTTCTTTCCAAGGATGAGGAGATCCGAAGCTGTCAGAAGCTCTAAATACATGGAAATAGATGTCCCCTTACGGGTGTTGCTTCACAGAAATTAAGTAGAGGGACGCCTAAAAAGACTGGGCACATCCTGAGTGACAGGAGGAAGGAGGTGGCTTTTTCTCTGAGGTCTCTCAACAGGTTTTATAAAATTATTTTTCAATTATTTGCAACCAAGCAGAGAAGGGGAAAATGGGTGTGCCTCAAGGCTTCCTGCCACTGCACTCAAACTTCAGACACATGTACCACTTTGTGCACCTGGCTTTACGTGGATACTGGGGAATCGATCCCAGATCATCAGGCTTTGCAAGCAAGTGCCTTAAACTGTTTTAAATAGAACACTGATGGTTGTCAGATGTTCTGTGGAGGGACTAGGGGAAGTGGACTGGGTGGGTAGATAATGAATTGATGTCCATTTCAGCCTGTTATCTCACAGGGTTTATCGAAGGTTTCAGCATCTCAAGTCTCTCTGGGTTTGAGAAGACAAATTGCCACTTTCTCCCTCCATCCTTACACACACACACACACACACACACACACACACACACACACACACAAACACACCACTGATCCCATACTATGGCTTCCTGTATCCTATGTAAGAGCAGAGAAAACTGTTAACCTCAGGCATGGAAGTCAAAGAGGATAAAAAAGAGGTGGAGTACCACAGTTTGGTTTTGGAGATACCCCCAATGACCCACAAAGCTCCACTTCCTGAAAGTTCCAATGCTTTCCAATCATACTCCCCTGGGTACCCAGTCATTAGCAATGGGGCTTTGGGGACATTCAACAAAGTATCGTACACCTGTTTGAAAGAAAGTTATGAAGACATCTATCAAGAAGGAAGACTAACACACTTAAACTGTCAAGTCAAACAAGTAAGACATCCATATAGCACACACACTCAGGAACACATGCGCACACTTGAACCCCCCCAAAGTCAGTGAAACAACCAAGCCCCAAGCACTTAAAGCAACACAAATGAGGGTACAAGATCAAGTATGTCTATAATTTAAATGAAACAAATAAGACAGACTTGGTTATCCAAGTAAAAGATTCTATTTGGCTAAAAGACATATTGAACTATATAAGTTACACATGAGCTGGGTTAAAAGCAAATTGATACTAAAATGAAGAGTTAAAGGAAGTTGTGATTAAACAACTGGTCGAATCTTATTTTTCGCCAAGGTCCTATGAAAAGGATAGTAAAAGAAATTATAATCAATAATACCAAAGAGAAAAAAATAATAATATCAAAGAGAGCGCAGAAGGTCTAGCTGTGGACAGGAGTCCTCACCATCGTTTCACAGGTAAAGGACTGGAAATTGACAATGCAGGATACGGGAAGCTACAGTATGGGATCAGGTGTGTGTGTGTGTGTGTGTGTGTGTGTGTGTGTGTGTGTGTGTGTGTGTGTGTGTGTGTGTGTGTGTGTAGGGAGAAAGTGGCTACAAAGCCAAACAGCAAATAAATGTCTTCCAGTGGCCAGTATTCCAATGGAAACTTACCCACAAAGCAGGTGGTAAGAGAGAACAGGTGACAAGTCAAATCTGACCCAGGGGTTTTCACTTGCCTATTTTTGCTTTGAAAGATGAGAAAATGTTCACATAGGCCTTTGTGGCGTTGACACGGTACAAAATTCTGCAAGATGCTAACGCTGGGGAAGAAGTGAAGGGCACACGGGATATTTGTACCTGTACATCTCTTTGCAACTTCCTTGTGAGTCTGTCATTACTCCAAGATAAAAATGTCTTGAACAGGGTAGGAACTGAAAATGGTACAATGAGGGCAGCTCTGAACAAGGATAGGACTAGGCAATACTGGGAAGGATACACCTTTCCCAAGTCCCAGGCTGAAAAATGACCATGACACAGAGTAACAAGTTTCCTAGAAGCCTAGAGTCCCAAGATCCGGTCTGTCAGCTAGAAATCTTCCTGCTGCAGATGGGAGTCCTGACAGGTGGGTCAGAGTGGGTTTGAGGAAGTATCTAACAACCAGCAGTATGTGCTTGGTTAAGTAAGTTGTAACAGCAATAGGTCAGAGAGTACATATCCTTTAAATACGATGATATGTAAAGCTGAGGTGGTGGTGCATGCCTGTAATTCCAGCACTTGGGAGGCTGAAGCAAGAGTTCAAATCCAGCCTGGACTATATCACAAGACTCTACCCCCACCCAACCCCCCAAAAGACACATGATAAGTAACTGTGACATGGTATTCAGAGAAGAAAGGGACCGTTAAAAATCCAAATTTAGAGATGAATACTATAAACAACACATAGAAGAAAAGGACAGAAATGAATGTACCAAAACAGGACAGCATGACTAAGGATTGGGTTAAAAAGATCAGTTTTGATGACTTTTCCCCCTAGTAACTAAATTTTCTATGATTTTATTACCTGTATGATCAATTTTTATATACACAAGAAGGGACATTTTCAGCTTCATAACTTATTTATAAAAGCTAACCCAGAATGATAAAGCCTCTCAGGACTCCAGTCCATGAATGATTCAGGATCAGGATAGAGAAGAAGTCTGGGAAGTGCCAGGCTCCAGGTTCCTTCAGTGCTGAGTGCTGTCCTTTGTGAGATAAATTGGCCTTCCTCTGTGTTATTCCCAGAGCTGCATTAAGGGAAAGGCCTCTGCTCAGCAGAAGGACAGACTTCCCCAGGAGCAAACTGCCCCTGTCAGAGACTAGGCTACCTTACCTATAAGGTGGGGAGTGGCCACCCATCCCCCAAAGTTCTCAAACCAAAGTCACAGTTGTGAGCTGCTGATATCAAGACACGTGAAAGCTTGCAGAAGGCTCTGGCATGGTGCCACATACCTGTACTCCCAGCCACGTGGGAATTTGCAAAAGGAGAATCTCTTAGAGCCACAATTTGCACACCAGACCCACCCTCTGCCAAGAGGAGAAACAAGAGGAGGAGAAGGAGGAAAAGAAGGGAGGGGAAGAAGAGGGAAGAAAATCAAGACGAAGCAGAAATAGAATGAAATGGTGGGGCCAGCAATCTCTGGTGAACACAAGGTCTCTCTTTCCTGGGGCCACCTGTCACCTGGGGCCAAGGGGGTTCATCAAAGGGAACTAACCAGATGTGGGGAAATCCCATAAATGCAGTTGTTGCAGTCAGCTTCTTAGTTGCTGCGCAGAAGGAACCCAAACAAAAGCGGCTTGTGGAGGAATGGGTTTATTAGGCTTATGGACTCGAGGGGAGACTCCATCCTGGGAGGGAAAACGATGGCATGAGCAGAGGAGTGGACATCACCTCTGCCACAGCACTGGAAAGAGCAGCAGGAAGGTGTGCCAAATACTGGCAAGGGGAAGCTGGCTTATAACCCCATAAGCCTGCCCCCAACAACACAGCTTCATCGAGGTTGTAAAACCCAAACTGCCATCAGCTGAGGATCGATCTACCAGAACACATTCATTTGTTTGTGGGGGACACTTGGATCAAACCATGACAGCAGTCAACGATAGAGAACACAGGAGGACCCATTTAGAGGTCATTTAAGCTAGTGCTCCCTACTGCCTAGGAAGACATAGAAACAGAAATGGCCTGAGCCAAACACATGCCTACAATCCCAGACCTAGCAGGAGGATTGAGAGTTTGAGGCAAGCCTGAAATACATAATGAGAGCTTGTCTCAAAAAAAAATAATAAAACTTAAAGAAAATGCTCAATGTGTGTTCAGGGCACACAGTCAGTATGTTTAGAGTAATGTTAAGTGGCTAACTCCCAGGCCAGCCACCCATTGTGACCGAGCCTCATGGGGAAGCCAGACTTCTCCTCCAGCCCTGCATCATGAGACACTTCTTGTTTTACTTTAAAATAAGCAATGGTTGTGACCTCCACCTGGAAAATTAGGACAGAAACATCTTGAGTTCAAAGATGTTGGTGTCACACAGAGAGAGAGAGAAAGAGAGAGAGAGAGTTACTCAAGCATAACTGCTTTTCTGGGAAGAAATTAATGACCCTTAGGCTGCTCATTGTTCTTTGTTTTGGTGACAAAAAGTACTAGAGACACTCCGGTTCACACACAGTCAATATTAAAATGCAGGTGATAGTTGTTTGGAGATAATGAAATGTCTGTCTAAGCCCTGTTCTACACTGCCCTGAAGTACGAGCAGAATGCACCCTCTTCATATTGCATTCCAAAGAAAGGCTCTCCTGTAATGAAAGCAATCGTGTCTATGTTGTGGGGCCATAGCAAGGGACCTCAGCGTTTCTTGGGGGGAAGCACAAGGAAGAGCCAGCCGATCAATAAAAGCCATCAGATGTGCCACATTCCCAAAGCTCTTCATTCATCCTGGACCTGGGAGGATTATGATAGGATCTTTTCCCCCAGAGGACTTTGGGAAAATAAAAACAGCTTTGCAGCCCAATTTTCTTTCAGGAAGCACTTGTGTTTCTTCAAATGTGTGTTTCCTGTTTATTTCAGTCTCTCAGGCCATTCATGAGTGTACTGTGGACAGCAGGGGTCACATGGCTGCAGGAGCACATCGTAACAGACTCCTGGCTTCTGGATGGATGCAGGTAGTACAAGAACTCTCAGAGGACGCTGTGCTGACTAGAGCCCTCAGAAGAAATGCACTAGCAGCTTTGAGAATGATCAGCCATCCCCAACACACTGCAGCATGAAGACAGCCTTGAAGCAACAGAAGCCAGATATGAGAACTAATAAACCTATCCCCTGTACACCTCGCCCAGTTTCTCCTGGTAGCATTCCACAAAACTACACTCTCATATCATAATTGGGATGTAGATATTGATAGAATCCACTGATCTTGATCAGATTCATTCATTCTCCTTGACTTCATTTGTGTGCATTAAAAAACATTCTTCAGGGCTAGAGAGATGGCTCAGCGGTTAAGGCACTTGCCTCCAGTGCCTAAGGCCCTGGGTTCAATTCTCCAGGACCCACATAAGCCAGATGTACAGGTAGTGGCCCTGGCATGTGCACTCTCTCTCTCTCTTTCTCTCTCTCTCTTTCTCTCTCTCTCTCTGTTTGAAAATGAATAAAAATATTTTAAAAAACACTCCTCAATGTAACGGCTTCTTTGGGTCCCTGTGAACATCACAATCAAGATGGTGAACAGGGGACCAGGGAGATGTCTCAGTTGGTAAAATTCTTGCTTCACAGGCATGAATTCAGATCCCCAGCACCCACGTAAAAAGCTGGCTATGGTGGCACATGCCTGGATCCCAGTGCTCAGGAGGTGGAGACAGGAGGGTTCCCAGGACTTATTGAGAGTGAAAGTAACAGAAGAAGACACCTGACATCCACACACATGAGCTGACGTCACCATTTACACATAGACACCCTCCAAAAAGATGCTACCAGTATCTTTCCTCTTCTTATCATACCTCCTTCCACTGTATACTTACCACTCTCCCTGTCACCTTGAGCCCCTGGCAACCCTGAATATGTTCTCCGTGTGTACAATTCTTCCCTTTTATAAATAACCTCATACAGTATGAGGAAGACCTTTGGGGACTGGCTTTCTCTAGACACCATTATTCTCTGGAGATCCCCACTTGTTCTTTCCATTGCTAGCTAGTTCCACTTTTCAATGATAGCACCACCACCAATAACATCAACAAACAAAAGCCTATTTGTGTGCAGGTTTTTGTGTGCATCTAAGTTTTCATTGTTCTGGGATAAGCATTCAGGAATACAATTTGTTGGATCCTATGGTGTTCTTTTAAAGAAACTACAGACTGTTTTCATAGTGCCCGTGTGTGGTGGTTTATATCGGTTGCCAACTTAATAGGACCTAGAATCACCTGGAGTGATTAAATTGGTTAGGTTAATTAAGGTGGGAAGACCCACTCTACCTGTGGGCAGCACTAGCCCATGGGATGGGATCCCAGACTTTAGAAAAAGGAGCTGAGCACAGCATCCATCTCTCCACTCTGCTTCCTCACTGTTGGGCTCCTGCCACTGTGTCTTCCCGCTGTGATAGACTGTAACCTGGAACTGTAAGCTGAAATAAACCCTCCCTCCTTTAAACTGACGTTTGTCAAGTCTTTTGTCCCAGTGATGAGATGATAGCTGATACACTTGTGTCATCATACATTCCCACCAGAAAGGTCTGAGTGCCCAGTCCCTCCCCATCCTCACCAGCATTTGCTATTATGACTACTTTATAGCTTTAGCCTTTCTGAGCCATGAGCACTGATATCTCACTGTGGGCTTCATTTGCATTTCTCTAAAGACCAATGATGCTGAACAGCTTTGCGTGTGTTTATTGGTCATCTGGACAGCAGCTTTGGTCAAATGTCCATTCTCATAGCCTGTTTCCTACTGGGAGTATTTCTTTTTTATAGTTTTGCTCTGATTGTATAAGGCAAATGTCACAGCAAGCATAAACCCCATGTTGGCCCTGCTCACAGAAAACCATGACCCCCAGCCATCCACAGTGGGAAAGCCAGGGAGGAGACTGAGCAGCCACGTTAGTCTCTCTTGCCTGTGGGTTAACAGAAAAAGTGCAGCCAGCCTCAGACAGCGAGTTTGATCCCAGCTTCACCATGTACCCATTGCTCAATCCGAGACACTTTTTTTCCACTCCGACTTTTATTTTCCCATGTATAAAATGAAGCCATTGAACTTCAGGACCTATGACAGCCTAGGGTCTGGTTTCTTTCCTGTCCCCATCTCCTGTTTGGAACACCTCTACTGGGACCAACACTCCTGCAGTCTTGATGCTTGGTTGTCCCTCCTTTTGGTCAACAACACTGGACCACCAAGCTGTCATTGACCCTTCCCCTGATCTGTCCTGGGGCTGAAGGGGAAACTGACTCCATCCCTCAATTACAAATCCCTCCCCCACCAGGGTCACATGGCTAGCACTAAGCCAATCAGAGGGGTGGGTATCCATTCCTGACTGGAGATATTGCCACTTGAACTGATCCAACAGCTGATCCCAAAATTGTGTCTATGTGTTGGGGCAAAAATAGAATCTTCCCCACAAAGAACAGGAACCAGGGATCACTCAATTCCCCCAGACTAGACAATAGAAGAGTCCTACCAGAAATGAGCCAACACGGAGGAAATGAAGGTGGAGGGCAGGTCCAGTCTCCTAGTCAGGTCATCTGAGGTCATAAGGATCAAGACTTTGTACCTTGAACCAAGATCGTTATCTTGAGTTGCTAAATTTTCTGTTACTTGCATTCAAAAAAATCCTACATGTACAGCTGTCTCCCAGAAATCCTAGCCTTTTGGAGTAACTTAGGAACGCCTTCCATTCCCCAGACACAGGGAGTTTGCCGTCAGAAGTGCTGCCAAGCATGTTGACTGTGGGCTGTGCCATCCTTTCTCATAGCTTTGCAAATGGCCCTCCTTGATCTCACATCACACCATTCTGTCCCCCTCCCACACACACTATCTGCCCCAGGCACACACTGAGGAGAGAATGGCACTCTTTCTCTGGAAGCACCTGCCCTGGGAGGGCTTCAGGAGGGTGACACTGACCAGTGTCTCATGCAGTCAGATGGACAAAGAGTGGCTTGTCCTAGGGATGACCCTGGTGTGTGGTTTGCACTGCTGAACACTTCGGCTTCCTCTGAAGATGCACCTGCAGCCTGACACAATGCTTCCTCTCCGTTCAGGCTCAGGCATGTCTCACAAGCAACCCTGTGTGATGAGCGGGGCAGCAAGTCCTCCTGACGCCCTGTCCCGTGAGGCCTCTCGAGCCGTCTTCCACCATCCAGCAGCTATGTGAGCATGGGTTTTTGTCCTGATTTCCAACCACACAGTGAGCTCCTTAGAAGCAGGAACCACCCATCTGTGAATAGCACACTGCACAGCCTATGGCCTAACCAGGGCCCAACACCAGCTTGCCAGTTAATTAGCCTCAGCCTGCCAGTCCATAAAATGGTACACCCTTTCTTCCCCCAAGGCTGGGTTCAGTGCTGGCTCAAACCTGGGGAACTCCTCCAAGTGTTTCCCCATCTGCTTGTCCTGCCATATCCAGATCTTGCCCTAAAAGTCCAAGCTAGTGCAGGAGGAGGGACAAGGGTTCAGGCTGAGGCAGCCACCCACTAGGGCCAGGCTAAGGTCATGGCCAGGCTCAGTCTTCAAGGCAGTGTCATTGTGCCTTGCTCTCCTCGCTGACAATTCTCTCTCCATGGTCTGACTGACCCTGTGACCTGGCCCTCATTAGCACTATGTCCCAACCTCCCAACTAACTGGAAGGCCACCTCTAAGGTCAGCTCTGTGCATTCCTGAGCTATGCATCACCCAATTATACTTCCAAAAGGCAGGTTTCCTTTAAACATGCTTTATGAGACATGGCTAAGGGATATTCATCTCTGGGGGCCTCCTGGCCACCACACAGGTGTGCAAGTAGCATCTTTTAACCAATTAGAAGAATGCTTCTCTCTGCATCCAAGCCAGGGGCTCAGCATAGTCAAATGCTATGATAAGGAAGCTGTCATTTTATTCCCTGAAATTTCAGGTTTGTGAATGTTTGACTCCATAGTCAAGAACCCAAACCCTTGAGATCCTACTATGTGCCAGGTACAGAACACAGTAGACAGAGCAATGATACCAACATGGCCCCTGCCCTCATGGATCTCAGTCTGGGGGGAAGCAGGATAAGAATAGGAGCAAGGGATTATGGGAATGCACAGGAAGCAGTAAAGGACAAAGGAAAGGCTCTAACTCAAACTTGGCAGATCCTGACAGGATACCTAGAGGAAGTGATGTCTAAAACAAGAACCAAATGTTGAGGGGAAGAGGAAGGTAAGAAGTGTTCCATTAAAGTCCCAAAGCATGAGACAGCTGGTGAGATCATGACCTCTGTGAATGACATCGGCTCTCTCTAAGCAGAGGGTAGAAAGAGAGAAAGCAGGCAAGCAAGAAAAACCCACACAGCATTCCTATGTGAGGGGCAAGAAGGACCACAGTACTGAGAGGACTCTGGATGCCACCAGATGGTCATTGGAGGCCATGGATACGTTGGAAACAGAAGACCAGCATGAGAAGGTTCTATTTGGAATATGCCCTCAGGCTGCAGGTGGAAACTGGTTGGGAGAAGCAGTCCACTGAATCCTAGGAGGCCAGGGTAGCAAGGGAGTGTTTTGGAGAAGTTGGGAGACACACAGATTAGCAAGAAAGCCCCTCTGGAGTTCAAGGATGGAAAAGAAAGGTCTGTGGCCCTCTGTGCTCAGCTGCCTGACTGGCCTGAAGATGGATGAGCAAGACTCCAGGAGGGAGAACTGTGGCTCTGTGGGGCCCTCAGCCTATCTCCTTACTGCAACAGTAATAGCTATGCTCCACGTGGGACCTGAAAGACGCAAAGAACTCCCACGACCAAGAGTCTCCTGGATTCTAACACTGGGTCCACCCGGCCATGCTGACAGGGTAGCAGCCTCTCGGGGAACATGGGGAGGGAAGGTCATATCACAGAGCTATGGCCCCAACCTCAAGCTGTCCCTAGGCCTACTGTAAAAACTGAAGATGACCCACAGAAACAAGGGGACATAACCACTCTTGGAGGTCAACATGTCCTGCTCAGAAGCATTCCCTGCATCTTCAGTGGTTCACCACGAGAGCCATTCCTCCATTCACTTCTCACATTATGGAGGGAAGAGAGTACGCTCACTAAAAGTAAATGGGCGAGGAGAAGAAAAGGAAGGGGATAAAATTTAGCCCAGTGGTGATAAAAGACTGTGAGCTATTTGCATATGTCCAAATATCAGGATTCTTAGTACTGCATAAGACAACATATTTATATAGGTTGCTAAACTTTCCCTTGGCCTTCTGTATTCTGGGTCTTCAAAAGTGTAGCTCCAACCCTTAGATGTAGGTCTCTCAGGAAAGAACAGGATGACTTTAAGTTCCAGAAAAGGCTAATTGTGACAGTTTCAGGCAAGCTCTATAGATCCCCTCCCCTTGAGTGGGAGGTGTCTAGCCAGAGCCCAAACCTAGATGCAAAAACTGATTGGTCAGGTATAGACCAATCAGCTATCGCTCTGACTTACCTAGTGGAAGTTTTAAAAGCTTCCTAAAACAAAGGCCAGTCTCTTTTCTTCTACATGGCATCCTAGAAGAAGGACTTTCATTTTCCAGGTAAGGCCTGGGGTAAGGGGGACGCAAGATCTCCACACATGAATCATTTTTCTCATGATGGGAGCCCTCTGATAGCTTTCTTTCTTCTGCTTGTTTGGCTGAGAGCACAGATTTTATTAAAACCTCTCCCACATTTTCTCCCCACACTGGTGGCTGGAGAACTCTGTAACTCCCCATGTTCCCTTAAATAAAGTCTCCCCCTATGCCTTAATATCTGGTTGTCTATAATTTTAATTCTTTAACTTTGTAGATAAGAATTCGGGTACTCCTTAATTTTGGGGGTGCATTGGAATTTTTGCTGGGCATTATCTAAATTCTAATCCTCAGTTCACCCCGCTACCTAATGGTTAAATATTCTAGAAACCATTAAAATTGGATTCTAGCTTGGCCATTGCAGTTAACTGAGTGGAGTCAGGTAAGTTAATCAACATCGTTGAGTTTCAGGGTTTCCAGATAGAAGACGGGAATATCAGCAGTGTATGAAGACATGGTGTTATGCGTATGATCCCAGCCCTTGAGAATTGGAGGCAGCGGGATTGTGAGTTCCAACAGCAGCATGACTTGGGAGACTTGGGAGTTCTCCTTCTGTTTCCAATCTGCCTGTGGCCTTCAGGCCAATGGAAAGTGGACATGTTGCAATACAAAGTGGTAAAACCCTTCCAAAATGAGGCTATTCACTGTCCCATCCACTCAGGCTGCCATAACAAAATGCTACAGACTGGGTGACTTACAAACGCACATTTGTTTTCTTAGCATTCTGGAGTTTGGAAGTCCAAGATCAGTGTGCCAATGTGGTCCTTTTCTCCCAAGGCCTTTCCTCCTGGCATGTCAACAGCTGTCGACCCACGATGTGCACACACGGTCTCGTATTTGAATGGGCAGGGGAAGAGAAAGAACAAAAAAGAACACTCTCAGATGTCTTTGCTTCAGAAGACGCTAATCCTGTTGGATCTGAGTGCCACTCTTAGGTCATTTAACCTTAACTACTTCTTCACTGAAATTGGTTTCCAGTGTACTTGGCTATGTTGTCAGCTAGAGCTGTAACATACAAATTTGGAAGGGGCCATATGTGTTCAGTTCATAACACCTAATTTGGCCTGGATGGTGGGATTGTCTGAGTCCAGAAGCCTGCCTTCCCAACCCCCACTCACTGTCCCCTAATCATTCTGGAAAACAAGACTTGTCTCTTTACTGCAGAGAGACAGGCAATATTGAAATTGCTCCCCCTAATCTTTATGCGATTGCCTTCTCTCTGATAGAAATACTGCCTCGTGCTCAGTATTTATTGTCTGCTTCTCTCCGAAGTATTGACTTTATGTAACAGTTTGATATACATCAAATCCTTTACGGATTTAATAAACTCCTCTGGTCAGCCTTCCTTTGTGAACACAATGAGATTTATGGTCGTCTTGGTGTAAAACCCTTTTTCCTTGAAATTTTCTACTTCTAGATATCAAAAGATAAGAAGGGAAACATTTATCATCCTGGAAATCGTACCCCATGTCTGCCTGCTGGGTATTAGTCAGAAATGACTAGTGGTTAAAGGACTAAAATATGACAAATCCTTGACTGCTGAACAGCCGAGGCTGGGAGAGATGCGGGATCCTTTAAGGGAAAAAAAAAGTCCTCCCCTTCCCTTCCAAAGGACTTTTCTTTGCAATTAATCATGAGAGTACGTGGGACAGAGATGAGCTGGATACAGAAACTCAGGAAGTCTTGACTAAAAGGTTAACAAGTGAAGTCAATTCAAGACCCATTTAACAAATACTATTGCAAACTAGGTAAGTGCTAAGCACCTACTGAGAGATCCATGGTGCTGGATGAAAGGGGTGCAGACAAGTAGAGGATGTATGGATTAACTCCTCCCCCAGGTGATTCTAGATCCTTCTGTCTTCCCCTAAATACATACAATAATCACACTTTACCTGTGCTTTCACATTCCTGTGGTCAGCCATGACCCCTAAATGGAAAATATCACAGATAAAGAATTCATAAGCTGCATGCTATTCTGAGCAGGGTGATGGCATTTCCTGTTGCCCTGCTCTGTGAATCATTCTTCTGTCCAGAGTATCCACACTGTATACAATACCCACCCATGAGTAACTCAGTAGCCATAGTGGCGAACAGACCAACTCTGGTGATTCCACAGTACTTGTGCTCAAGTAGCTCTTACGTAGTATCCACATGTGCATAACTTACCTCACCTCACTTCATGTCACCGTGTATGCATTGCATCATCTCCATCACCCCAAGGTGAAGAAGGGTGTGTGCAGTATAATAAGGTGTTTTATGTGTGTGAGAGAACACACATAATTTTTCTTAGAGTATATTGTATCTCTTTATCTTGTGATCTTTTGTTGCCTTTGTTAATCTCTTACTGTGCCTAGGTTATGAATTAAATTCTTTTCTCAAGGTAGGGTCTCACTGTAACCAGGCTGACCTGGCACTCACTCTGTAATCCCAGGATGGCTTCAGACTCACAGCGATCCTCCTACCTCTGCCTCCCAAGTGCTGGAATTAAAGGTGTGTATCACTATGTCTGGCCAAATTAAGCTTAATGATAGTCATATGTGCATAGGCAAACCGGATGCATAGTGGGCTTTGTATTATACACTGTTTTGGTAATCCACTGGGGATCTTAGAATGTATCCCCTGCCAGTAATGAAAGAGCATTCTAGGCACCTGCTTGTGTGTCTTAGATAGAACTTAATGTGTTCAGAACCAAACCGTTCCAGCTCTCTAGTGCCCATAGGTGGGGGAGATGGCCTGAGTGTTTACCACGTGAATAATCAAGAGATTCGTGATTGAATAAATGTGGAATTGAAAAGGTCCAGATAGGAAGCTATATATATATATATATATATATATATATATATATATATAAATTCTCATTGATCTCAAAAGAAGCTTTCCATGAAGAAACATGACCTGAACCAGCAGGCAGGGTGGGGGCAGAGAAAAGCCTCTTCAATGTTCTAGGTGCTTCTCTGAAGAACTTATGGCAAAGTAGAGAAGAAAGAGGAAGGAGATTTATGGAGTCTCAAAGCCTCCCGTTAAAATTAAATGCAGTGAGGAAAGTGGGTTTCCACATTTAATTGTCTTTCTCACAGTAACTGTGTGTCAGTCTTTCCTAAGAGCCTATTAATTCTGTAATTTAGTGCAGCAAGAGTGCAGGGATCCACAGAGCCAGCCTGGGGTTTTTTCTCGTCTCATTGACTAGCTGTCATCTGCCATGAATGTTAGGGTGGCTTTCTCCTTGAGCACTCTAAAAAACCCCCAAATTAAAAAGTTTTTACAGTCACTTTAATAAAAAAAAAAACCCTGCTTGCACATCAGTTAGCAAAAATGGGGTCCATGACACTGCATGTTATGATTTTAATTATAGCTAAAAATAACCGGGCTTATTGTAAAGGCCCTGTGGAAGCCAAGTCCTGAAGAGAGAGAGCCCAAGTGGCTATACTGGGTGGTGAGAGCTGCTTTTAAATACAAAACATGATTTATGGATGTGCCCCCCAAACCTGCTGAGCAAAGCAAGAGTGTACATTTGATAAATGGCCGTTTGCCTGGCACCAGCTCTCTCCCCTATTAGAGGCATCACTGCGGACCTGTCTTGTCCTGGCTTTAATTAGGACCTTCAGCAGGACAGATGCCTTTAGAAAGGACACTCAGAAGCCCAGGCCGTGCCTAAGGAATAAGCCTTTGGCAGACAGGGTCATGTGTCCTATGCAAGAGCCAGGAGGGGGTGATACTTGAACTTTTTCCACTCGTGAAGGCCTCTCCTGTGTTCTAACCACACTGCCCATCACAGGTCTTGAACAGCGAAGACCCGCTGGGGGGAGGGGGTGGATAGCAGAGGCTAGCAGAGAAACACGCCTGGCTCTGCTCATCCACATCCAGTTGGACATTGACAATTCACTTTCCTGGAAGTTGTGAGACAAGGATCTAGAGTTTAGTATATTTCAAGTAGATAACAAAATTGCCCAGCACTGTTGTTTAAGCAGACCATCCTTTTATCACGCATGGAGAATACTTCCCTTATTGGAGAGAAAATTTCCTGATGCTCACAATGCTATTTCTAATCATCTATTCTGTTCTGTGACCTGTTGGTCCATTTATCTACCTTTCATTGCATTTGTAGTGTTTCGTGATTTTTTTTTTAAATTCATGTATAAAAAGAATGATTGTAAGAAGTGAAGGTGACCAGGCATGGTGCACGCCTTTAATCCCAGCACTCGGGAGGTAGAGGTAGGAGATCGCCATGAGTTCGAGGCCACCCTGAGACTACAGAGTGAATTCCAGCTCAGCCTGGGCTAGAGTGAGATCCTACCTCAAAAAAAAAAGTGAACTTTATGGCACTGCTCTGCATTAAAAAAATAGTGAAAATTACTAGAGATGGAAAGCAAGAGAAAGAACAGCAGAAACTACTTGGGTGGTTACCTGAGGGCAGGAAAGGAATGGGATCTGAAGAGAACATATATAGACCTCAACAATATGAATCTTGTTCTAGGATTTACTAAGGGGTCTGCTCACAAGTGTGTGCTTTGTGTTCTTTATGTGCATTAGTAAGCTTTATGACCAATATTAACATAAACCTTTGTATATACAAAAGTGCCTCCCATCTGTACTTTTACCTTCTGAGGTATCCCTTATCTGTAATCGGATCAATCACAGCTTGGCAATATTAGACAGAAAATTACAAAGTGTCCCCTCTCCCCCCTTCTGTCCTCTGAGGACCCTTGTTTTTCAAGGTAGCCCTTTCTGTTTCCTTGTCTTGTTCCTTTTGTCTTCCTCTGTCTTCTATATGTAAAATTCAATGGACTCATGATGCAGTCAGCTTTCTCTGTTGCTGCGCAGAAAGAACCCAAGCAAAAGTGGCTTGTGGAGGAAAGGGTTTATTTGGCTTACAGACTCGAGGGGAGACTCCATCCTGGCAAGGAAAATGATGGCATGAGCAGAGGGGTGGACATCACCTCCACACAGCACTGCAAACAGTGGCAGGAAGGTGTGCCAAACACTGACAAGGGGAAGCTGGTTTATAACCGCATAAGCCCGCCCCCAACAACACAGCTCCAGCTAGGTTGTAAAACCTAAACTGCCATCAGCTGAGGATCGATCATTCAGAACGCATTCATTTGTTGTGGGGGACACCTGGATCAAACAATGACAACTCCGAACCATGCTGGCCTTGTGGGGGCATTGAAAACCACTGTGGGCCCATGAATGTCAACTCAGGTCAGGAGGACAATGCCCCAAAGTATGCCCACCTACCCTATGCTGCCTACATTCTTCCATCCCCACTTACCCAATATTCTCTGATTCTTAACAGGCACAGTAGACACATCCTTTAGTGTAGAGAATATATATTCTTTTAAATAGCATGTCATTCCAAGTAGAACTATGGTATCTCACAATATCCTACTCTATCTGCCAGGGATGTGACTCATACCTTTTTCTAGTGTGTCCACCCTATCTCCTCTGCCTGCCCATTAGTCACTTAGAAGGTAACTGAATTATCTGGTCCATTACTGACTTATTGCAGGGCTTTTATGTAGGATTTAGTAGTGTCCTCAGTTTCAGGCATCCACTTGGAGTCTTGGGATGTATCCCCCACAGACAGGGGTGGAAGAATACTATACTGCTTGTTTCATTTTAACAAGGAGTAAGATCAAGGGAGGGTTTTTGATTTAAGTTGCTAAACTAAGGCAATAAAAAAAAAAACCTCTGTCTGCTCCAAGCCATTTGTAGTATTGAGAGAAAACATATATGCACACTCAAAACAAAGAAGAGAAATCTGTGGAATTTTTTAAAGCAAGGCTCCAAAAAGAAATAGGAAGACAGGGGCCTTGTAACCACTAAGTGGGGGCTAAGGCCACACAGCCTTCCACAGGCTGCAGGCCAGAGGATGCCTCCTACACCGGAGTGCCCAGAGGGATGAGAGGGCTGTGAAGGGACCTCGACACTGAAGGCCAGCCCTGCTCAGGACTCAGCAGGTGAGGTCAGGAAGAGGAGAGACAGAGCAGCCAAAGAATGAGGCACCATGAAAGGCCAGCAACAAAGACACAAATGAAATCATTTGCATCTGAGGGAATAGGGATCAAACAGGACCTTCTGAGAGAGACCACAGAACAAGCACGGTGATGGACTTGGAGGGGTCAGAGGGACTTGCAGCCAGGACACCAGGAAGGAAAAGGTGACAGAATGAGAAGGCAGTGACCATGAGGAGGAGCCACTTAGAAATTTTAGAAATGATAAAAAGAGGTCATGAAATTTTAAAACTCAATAGAGAGAGTGACCAGGATGCTGGACATAGCAAAAGAACAAAGATAGGAATTCAAAGATCAAACAGAGTGTAGCAAAAAAGGAGATACAAGATTTAAAAATATAAAAGAGAAGCCAAGAAACATGAAACACGGCTCCAAATGCTCCCATGGAGGGCTGACAGGTGTTCCAGAAGGATCAACAGGGATAACAATGAGCACCCGAAAGGGGTGTAATAGCGAAGAATTCACAGAACTTAAGTAAGACACCACAGTCTACAGACCTCAAAATTCTACCCAGCGCCGAGTGAAATAAATGAAAAATCCATATCTAGATCCATGGCAATAAAACTCCAGAGCATAAAGGAGCAAGAAGAAACCTTTGAAGTCTGGAGGAGAGGAAGGAGGAGCACTCCTCCTCCAGAGAGGGTGAACACCGCTGTCATGGACCATCTCGGCTCCATCACATCTACCTATGTGGCCTTGAAGACATCAAGTGGCCTGGTATCCCCCTCTTTAAAAGAGGGGTGCTATAAGAACGTCTCATCAGGATCAAATGCTTTGATCCACATGAAGAGAAGACCTTGGCACAATTCCTGTCACCAAGTAAAAGATCGAACTCTTTTGATCTTCATCTGTTATTGCCATTACTGTCACATTTCTCCTAATACCAGTAGTCAAAGACCCTGGGGCTTAGCTCAGCCTGTGTCTGGAGATAGATCTAGTTGGCTTAGATCTGGGAGGAGGAGAGAGAGGGATCTGTATTTTGTGCCTCACTCCCTCCCCCGCACCCCACATGTCAGGGGATTTTCACACAATACCTCATCTAATCTTTGTAGCCCCTTCAAATGAGTCATTGCGTCAGCATCATCCAGAAGAGAAAACCCAGATGCTGAGAAGCAAGGGATCTTCCCAAGCTCCTTTAGTGAGGAAATAGTGGAGGCGGAGAGGGGAGGGAAGAACAGGGTGCTAAGCCAGAGTCTGCTCTCTGAGTTTCTGCCTTGAAAATACCTCCTTTGACCTCACCAAATGGTGTGGTACCTTAGAGCAGGAAGGACATAAACCACCGTGATTTCTTATAACAGCTTCAATAACCAACATGACATTGTGAAGGACGTGCCAATATTTGTAATCTCCCCTGACAAGTTGTTAAGTATTTATAGAAACATTTTCTCCTGGCCCTGCTTAAGGAAAGTACTGTATCTAATTTTCTCTGGAGACATGTGCTGGGGGAAATCAGAAAGATAATCTGTCATCATAAATAGCAATAAATAGTCACCCTGAAAGAGTTGCTTGTTTAGCAAGGTTGCTTGAATATTAACAGATTTGCCTTTAATCTTGTCTCTGTGAGGATAAATTCATGACTTGGGAAAGTGCTGAGTTCCAGATCGCCTTGTCGGGGGTGGGGTACGGCTCACAGCCGGGGTTGGTGATTCTGAGTTCAACGTTCAGACACAGGGTCAACCTGGGAAACTACAAACAAGGGGAAGATGATGAGTCTACAAATGCTAGACAAAAAGCTCTCTGGGGACCCTAGGGGCTCCGAGGTTCTCAGGAATCGTCAGGGTCTCTCAGATGAAATACACTTGTTCTGAACTTGATGAAGACAAGAAGACCTGGGTTTCATTTCTTTCCCCCACTAGTGATTCTATTCCTCTCTCTGGAGTTTGTCCCTCCCCATCTGTGAAGAGCCTTGAGGCTAGAGCAGATTGTCTATGGTGGTTGGATTTGCCCTGGCATCCTGAAGGACCTGGAAGGAACCAATAGTAAATGGAGTATTCACACTGGTCCAGAGCTCCACAGACAGACCAGATCATCCTCAACAATTCTTGATTTTAATGTCCCAGCACACAACCAAGTGGCTGAAATCTACCTTCTCTCTCTTCTGCAAATACCTTGAGCCAATGGCCTTTCTTAAGGCATTACAGAATGAGGCAGGGTTAAGTTAGAGCTAAAAGATAGAATGAGGAGAGACCCGAAGCTGAGTTCCTACTGCAACAGGCACTGGGCTTGTGGCCAGTTAGCCAGGAAAGAAGGTTCTAGCAAGTGGATTCAGTTCACAGATCTCTGTAAGACTGAACTAGTGTCCTAAGATTCATCTTCAAGTGGGCACCCCTGAAGGAACTAGCCTGCTGAGCTCTTTGATGGAGCAAACTGATGTCTTTAGCAATGTCTAGGCACTGAATGACCAGTGTTAGGGTGTAATATGATCCCATCACTTGGGCTCTGCAGGCAAGGGTGTGTTGATTAGCTCTTAGTGACACTGAATCAGAAATCCCAAGCCAGGGTAGGGATGCTGAACAATCATAATTTGCTTTCAGAATATTTTTTGATTGTAGAATTCTGATTTTATTTCCAGGCTTTATGATAACTTTTGGATTATCCTAACTGTCTTGGGATATGTAAACTGGAGCCTTGTTAGAAAAAGAGGTCATTGGGGTCACCGTGAGGTATTACAACTCAGCCCTTCGGCTCTTTCCCTCTACTTCCTCTTTACTGATGTGACATTGTAACTCCAGCTCCCTGCTCCTGCCATGATGAAACTTCATCTAGAAACTCTAAACTGTAATAAATCCCTTTCCTTCCTTAAGCTGCTTCTGGTTGCAACGAGAAGATACAGCACAGCCAACACAATTCATCACAGAATTACCCAGAGCTAGGAAACAAAGCCCTGAATGTTGGAAACACTTTTTTTTATTTTCCCATGACAAGAGTATTGGGGAAATCCTACCTTCTCATGGCTTCCTCTTCGTTCAGGTTCCCTGCTTTAGCCCTGACACCATTCTACCTCTCATTGGGTTGTAGCTTGATCTCTTTTCCTTGAGTCATTATTGAGTTTTGGGGGGGTCGCAGACCCCTGGCCCCCCTGTGGGTAGCCCAAGTCTCACCGGCCAGCAGGAGAAAGGGCTCCATCCAGGAGAGGTGAGGCAGATGGTCGGACAGACACATGTGACCGGGAGAAGTGTCGGGCAAATCTCATTTTATTTGAGCACCCAAAGCCCTTTTATAACCTGAGGCTGCATTGTTCAGCCTATTTCTCTCAAGCAATAAGATTCAGACTTTTTGGCAGGAGCCAATCAGCAGAGTACAGCAGAGCAAAGTATGCCTCCTTAGGGCACATTGTTTTACAGCCAATCAGCAGGGTAGTTGGTTACATCGTTTTCAGGAGGTGGGGTTATTGCCAGTAAAATGAAACTCAGCAAGCAGGAACAAGGATTATCAGCTACTACTTCTGCCTCCCAAATGCTGGGATTAAAGGCGTGTGCCACCACGCCCGGCTTTATTCCATATTCTAAAACTTAGCTTAAGGTTGCTCAGTTAGGCTGGGGCCCAACATTGAGTTGTTCCTGTATCCCCCCCCACACACACATACCCACACAAATACAGAGAACCCCTTTCCCAGCATGGATATTACCTTAAAGATATCCTGGCTGGCCCAGCCTCTTCTGCACCCCATGTCCTGAGACTCACCTTCTCCTTCCAAACTGATTTCTTCAATAAGGAGCCCAGAATACAAGAAAGTGTACAGAGACTGGTTCCTTACTGATCGCAAGGCTCCAGGTCAATGGCCAGCAAGAGGTTTGATAGCCCAGAGCAACATTATCATCCACAGAGATGGTATTGGAGTCCAAACAAGATAAATGAGCTTGGGTTTCCTCCAAAAAGTGTATATCTACACCTTTTATACCACTTAGTATTTCTACCAACACCTTCAGTAGATACAAAATAAACAAAAGATATCAGGGGGGAAGTTATTCCCAAGCATTACAATAAAACCAAATGAAACATGAGAGGTTATCAGGGGAAATAAGCCTAACCCCTGACAGATGGATCTCACCGGCACAGTTCAAGCTGGGCAGTTTCCATCAGCTCGTGTGTCCTTTCTAAGAAGAGTTGTTTTGAAACCTCAGATAGTTAAGGTCAAGAAATGCCTCCAGTGAAAAATCTCCCTCCTAGAGTGAGTCTCAGATTCATGGTCCGATGTTGAGTTAGAAAAGCTAGTGACACATCTCAGCAAAGAACAAGGCATTGGAACACCTCAAGTACCTCCCACAATTCCACATCTATTCAGTGTAATTCCAAGTCACTCCTGGAACGACCCCAGTACGTTTTCCTAACAAAATAAAGAGGAACCACAGGACACTTACATCAACCTTTACATCAACTTTTTCTCAAAAAGCCAGATAGTAAATACCTTAGGCTATGCAGGACATGTAGTTTTTGTTGCAACTACTCAGCTTTGTTGTTACAGCTCAAAATTAGCCATAGATAATATGCAAATGAATAGACTGTGTTCCAATGAAACTTTAGTTACAAAAACAGGCTGAAAGCTGGGTTTGGACCATAAACCATAGCTGTAAATTGTAAGCAGACATTCAATTCCATGGTTGGTGTTGAGAATACACTCTAATACTTAAATGCTAACCTCTAAAATTCTTAAATTAATAATGTCTACATTGGCTGGTCAGGATTTCTACACTCTCACATTAAAATCACCAAAATAATTGATCCTCAAAATGAGAACCAAGTCTGATTAGAACTACCATGAGCACCCAGCTAGAATTACTTTGCATTAATACTACCAGGAATGCAGCACCATAGCATGTCATAAATGTCCTAACTTAGTAGCATCTAAAAGGTACATAAGGCAACCTTCCAATTTCCTCTTCTTTTGAACCTGAAGTCAACTAACCACTATCTTTATCTATCGTTCAGCAAAAAGTAAATTGAATTCTTGCTACAAATTGCATTTTGTGCTAGGTACTCAGTGTACAATGGAGTGTACTGTCTATGAAGCCTATAAAAAACCAAAGGCACATAGCTGTATGTGTACATATACATACATCCGCATGTTCATATGAAAGGTCCTGGAATGGTGGTAAAACCAAGAGATAAACTTACTTCTGCCAGGGTGCATCTGAGAAAGCTTCAGGGAAGAAAATACAATAGAAAGAAGAAATAGGTCTGGCAAAGGGGGCAATCCAAGCTCATTTTTAGCTAGGCTTGATGTTTGTGCAAGGCTATGGGAGAGGTACTCAGCAGTCAGAAGGTTGGTGAGTTTAAGGCAAAGGAAGAGATTTTCAGCTAGAGATACAGTTTTGATCATTGGTTCATAGAGGAAGATTGAAGGCCTGGAGGATGGGAGAAGAATGGGAGAAAACATTGGCCAAGAATGAATTTTGAGGGAACATGATATTTATGCATCACATGAAAGTTTTTGACAATCAGACAAATGCCTCCTCTCTCCTGCGTGACAGTGTCTAGTACACAACAGGTGCTCAGTGGGATTTTCTAATGGACTCACTGAATTATGGCCAGTTAGCAGGAATTCTATGTCAATGTTTTAGGGCTCTTGGGGCAATCTACCTGTGAGTGGGGAAAATAGACCAGCAAAACAATGTATCATAGATTTCACCAGTGATATATGCTGTGTCCCATGACGAGTCATTGCTGTAGATCTAAGATCACTGTCCTTGCACAGTTGGCCCTAAGATAGCATCTGGGATTTTGGATAGTCAATAGCTTCTTATACTGATGTGAAAATTTCCCTAAATGACATGAGTCATTCGCCCTTTGCACAAACAATGCAGGTCATGCTTTCTTTGCGGGTACTAGACTTTGAGGAAGAGTATCTAGAGTCCAGTTCCTAATAAAAGCCCAATGCACAAAGTCTCTGAGCTTACCTGGAAGAGGACTTCTCACACATGTCACAGCTCTCTGCTGGAGGGTTAGTTGCAGCCTCCTTGAGGTGGAGGTGGCTTTGCAAGCTTGCACTTGGTTCCTCCAGAGTTCAAGTATCCTTTCTCTTCACTGACTTTTCTTTGCATTCTTTGCTATACTGACACGAAGGATTTGTGCTGCACGCAGTGGACCTCCAAGCAAATCCAGCACAAGGAAGATCCCTGAAGACACAGGTGTCATGTTCACTAGGCATTAGACAAACAGGCTTCATATCACTAAACCCACTTTCAGCAAACAGGTTTTTTCTTATCCGGATTAATGTTCACCATTACTTTCACAAGCACCTATATGGAAATACTGGTCTTTGGATGACCACTAGATCCTCGTTAGAATATAGCAAAGTTCTAATGTATAGGATCTACATTAATATTCAACAGTTAATTTGTTTGTTTTTGAGACAGGATCTTACTTATTGTAGCCCAGGCTAGCCTCAAGTTCATAACATTTTAGTCTCCCAAGCGCTGAGATTAGGGGCCTAAAGAAAAGATAATTTTTAAATGTACAGATCTCAGAAGTCAAAGTTACAGTGGCAAATAGGTTATATTCATTTACTGCTGGCTTTAGTATGCTGCCCAGGAACACAGTATTCTTGCTAGCTGTCTGGTCCATTAATCTCAGCCTATAGCCCACAGACCACTGTGGAGGTAGAATTCACAGGGTTTTCAGTATTCTTTACATAGTATAATGCGTATATAGTTTAAATAAGCTCTGTCACTCAAAAGTCTTCTTTCTGATATAGAGATACAATTACTTTGAAATGTACATAAGGACTTGAGATTAATAAAATGGAAATTTCTTTAAAAGTGTAGTTTCATGTGTATTTGTGAAGATGGTTATATATAATTCTTTGCAATAAAATAGAATTATTTTCAGAATCCACAATAGTCTAAGAAACCATAAAAAAAGTGATACTATTATTTCAGGAATGGCGAGGAAATGTTAAAAATGCAGATAGGAATTGATGTGATAAGAAACAAAATCAAAAGCGAACTACTAAAGGAAAAGACCATGTTGAAGTGGGTCCAAAGCACCCCATTTCAGAAGGGAAGCCTGCTCGTTTAGGAAAAGGCGAATTGGCCAGGTATGGAGTTCCATGCCTGGAATCCCAGCACTTCAGGAAACTGAGTATGAGGCCAGCCTGGGGTAAGTAGTGGTCCCTGTCGAAAGAAAGAAAGAAAGAAAGAAAGAAAGAAAGAAAGAAAGAAAGAAAGAAAGAAAGAAAGAAAGAAAGAAAGAAAGAAAGAAAGAAAGAAAGAAAGAAAGAAAGAAAGAAAGGAAGGAAGGAAGGAAGGAAGGAAGGAAGGAAGGAAGGAAGGAAGGAAGGAAGGAAGGAAGGAAGGAAGGAAGAAAGAAAGGAAGAAAGGAAGGAAGGAAGAAAAGAAGGAAGAAAGGATGAAAGGAAGGAAGGAAAGGGAAGGGAAAGAAGTAGGAGGACAAGAGAGAAAGAAATGAAGAAGCAAGGAAGAGAGGAAAGGAAGAAAGACGAATTAGAGGGAAACTGAGACAGCCACTGTCTGCCCCTCCCTGTGACTCCATACAGACAGTAATGAAGCTGAAAGAATGAAGTTTTCTCAGAGTGCCCCCTGAGGCCTCTGGACCATCGTGACCACCAGGAGGGGTCCTACCTCCAGAAAGATGGGTGTCCTGTGCACTCCTTCCCACTCTCGCTTCACATCAGCGCAGGCCAGTGAAGGAGACACCAGGCGAGATGCCCCAAAATGTAAGGACACTGAGACTCACCAAGCTATGAAGAGAGGACCCCTCCACCTTCTGACAAACTACAGCTCAAAGGTACAAAGAGGCCTGCTGTGTCTCTTTGCAATTAATTGATGTATTAAAAAGAAAACGTTGAACCATTCGCGAAGCTCAGTGAGAGACTCAGGACTGGTCACCACAACCCTCGTGAGCTTCTGGCTGTTGAAGATTCTACAAGTAAACAAAACCATTTGACCAAAATACCCTCAAAAAGGTCAAAACATTTTCACTCTTGATATAGATAAGAATAGCACAGCATACAAAAACAAGATTAAATGGAACAGCATAGGTTTGATCCGTAAAATTCAAACCATGTTTTGATTTTGAAAAATCATTGTAAAACGTAGAAATTTCCAATAGCTAGAATTAGGAACCAGGAGAAAAGGATGAAACAAGATAAGAAAGTATATCTGATTGCACAGTTGGAGAAGTCTATATAAGAAAAAAGTGACTTTACACATTAGATTTCAAAATCACATGAATTATTTCCTTGGGAAATTCCCTGAATATAGTTAAGCAGAGGCAGAAAGTCCGAGTGGACTGACAGTAGGAGAAACACACCAATACCAGCAATTATACCAAATCTTGAATAAGCAGAAAATTCTAACTATGTATTTTTTAGATTAGTTCCTTTTTTGGCATGTGTGTGTGTGTGTGTGTGTGTGTGTGTGTGTGTGTGTGTGTGTGTGTGTGTATGTGTTCAGGCATGAGTGCCCTGTGTGCACACATGCAGAGGCTAGAGAGGACATCGGGTATTCTCCATCACTCTTCCACCTTATTTCTCTGAGAGCATCTCTCAATGAAGCTGGAGCTCCTGTCTTCATCAATGAAAACAGCTGATAGGAGAAGCTCAGCCTCCTCTGAATGGAGGTTCCAGGAATGCACGGCCATGTCTGACTTTTTACATGGGTGCTGAGATTGGAATTCGGGTCCTCGTGTGTGCATGGCAAGTGTTCTTACTCTCTGAGCCATCTTCCCAGCCCCTTCCCACTTACGATAGATAGATAGATAGATAGATAGATAGATAGATAGATAGATAGATAGATAGACAGACAGACCTACAGACAGACAGACAGACAGACAGACAGACAGACAGACAGACAGACAGACAGACAGACAGACAGACAGATAGATAGATAGATAGATAGATAGATAGATAGATAGATAGATAGATAGATAGATCCATCTCACTCCATAGTCCTGGCTGGCCTAGTACTCACAATGCAGCCTAGACTGGCCTCAAACCCACAGCAATCCTCCTGCCTCAGCCTCCCAAGTGTTGGAATTACAGGCATGCGCTACAATGTTCAAATCTGTCTTTTTTTCTTTATTATCCATAATTAGATACATTGAATGAACAAATAATGTGTTGGTATCCCCATTTCCCAAATTTCCCTCTTCCCTGTTCCCAATCATCTGGGTATCCTCCTCCGTGGGCAGTCTGGATCAGTCCATGGGGTAAGGGGTTATGGATAGCCTGAGAGTCAACCCGGTTCCACCACCCTTTGTATATTGTTGCTGAGGGGGGCCATGTCTCTGGACAGTCTTTCAACGCCCTCTTCCTCTCAGTTCCCTGAGTCATGGTGGGTGAGTATTAAGGCTGCTTTATTGTTGAGGTCTTAGGGGCCTCTGAACTTCTACTTTAGGTTGTATTGAAATGCCTTTTTTTTTTTTAAGGTAGAGTCTCATTATGTCACCCAGGCTGGCCTGTGTAGGTCACTACAATTCCTAATTATGCAAAATGGTCTACAGTACCCATAAAAGAAGTCATCCTCACTGCTCTACAAGGTGTTTATAACCGTGATATTAAAACTGAGTTTAAGTATAACACCAAACTTATCTCATCTGCCGGTCTCATTTAAAGTCTTTAGACTTTCAAGTTTGAATATATATGTATATTAAATATCAGCTATATCAAAATATCATTCTAATTTTAGTACCTATGCTGCCAAAGCGAGCACTATATCAAAGTATCAATATATTATCACCAAGAATACTTTCCCTAGAAATATAAGAAAAATTCAACATAAGGAAAACAGCCATCATAAATCATCAAATCAATAAAATGAACAAAATCGTCTCAATCGACGAGTTTTAGCCAAATTTAACACAGTCAAATCCCCGAACACACTGGGAATGAAGGAAAATTTTCTAAAACTTACAAAGCCCATCTGTCTCTAAACTGACAAAGATCACAGTTAATGGCAAAAACACCTGATATATTTTACGTCAAGAAAGGAAATATAAAAATATGAAGATGATTACTACCACTGTGATTATGAAACATTGTGTTGAATGTTTAAACAACATAACCAGTCAAGGAAATCAGGCAGGATATAAAGTTATCAGGAAGGAAGAGAGGGTGTCAGCATTTGTACACCATACATTCCCATCTCTGGAAAATTTGGGACAATGAAAGGAAAAGACACAAGACCTAATTAGAGAATGACAATGAATGAAATGCAAAGCTGATAAACAATTGAAAACCCCGATATGAGGCAGGGTTTGGTACCCACTGGCCAATGAACCAAACTCAATTCACAACCTGTTTTTTGTGGCAAAGCTTAATAGCCACACAGCTCTACCAACTGGCTTCTCTGTTGTCCAAAGCTGCTTCCACACGACAGTGGCAAAGTGATCAGATGAAGAGACCATATGGTTTGTAAAGCCTGAAATGTCTTATCTGACTCTTCACAGACAGATTGCCGACCTACCGAATAGAGTATTCTATTCTTATTAATTCCACCAAACATTTATGGAATGAACTTGTGAATTCCATAGATATTATCTATTAATAAAGGCACATAACTTTTAAGACTACATAGTTTTATATATGTCAACACATATGTCAATATATTCTATTTATTCAAATTACATGTATATAATACATATATATATGATGTTCTGGAAATAAAAATACTCAATATTAAATGTGTCTATTATTTTCCAAATTAATCTATGAACACAAAGCAAGCTGATGCAAGATCTTTTTAAAATTTTATTTATTTATTTATTTATTTACGAGAGAATGTGTGCATGGGTACAACAAGGCCTCCTGCCATTGCAAACCCACACCAGACACATGCACCACTTTGTGCATCTGGTTTTACATGGGTACTGGGGAATCAAAGCATGGCTGCCAAGACTTGCAAGCAAGTGCCTTAACTGCTGAGTCCTCTCCCTAGCCCCCGTTCAAAGTTTGTTAAACATGGGCTGGGGAGGCAGCTTGTGGATAAAGTTCTTGCTGGATGACTCTGAGTATCTTATTCTACAGAAAAGTCATATGCGATGGCTAGCTTCTGTCATCCCATGTAACTATAGTGAGAAAGGAGGCCACGATGGGAATTTTCCCGAAGTTTGCAGACCAGCCTGAGGATGGAGACCCTGCCTCAAAAGTGGAAGGTGAGGACCAACCTTAAGTTGTCCTCTGACCTCCACACTGAAACTGTGATATGTGCAACCACACACAGTCACACACGAACACGTGCTCACACATGCATCATGCACATACACACACGCCCAATAAATCCATAATGAGCCAAATCCAAGTGAAGATTAGATGAAGGATTCCACTTTCATAATGCAAACCCTTTTGCTTCAAACCAACCTCCCATGGAGACTCCAGAGACAAACCAGACTGAAGATGGTACTTGAAAGCAACTTTCTTTTTTAAAAAAAAAAATTATTTATTTGCAAGCAGAGAGAGGCAGACAGAGAGAATGAGCGCACTGGGGATTCTAGCCACTGCAGACGGACTCCAGATGCATGTACCACTTTGTGCATCTGGCTTAACTTGGGTACTGGGGAATCAAACCTAGGTCATTAGGCTTTGCAGGCAGGTACCTTAACTGCTGAGCAATCTATCCAGCCCTTGAAAGCGACTTTCTTTCTTCTTTTTCTTTCTTCCTTCCTTCCTTCCTTCCTTTCTTTTTCTCCCTTTCTTTCTTCCTTCCTTCCTTTCTTTCTTTTTCTTCCTGCCTTTCTTCCTTCCTTTCTTTCTTTTTTTGTTTTGTTTTGTTCTGTTTTTTGAGGTAGGGTCTCACTCTAGCCCAGGCTGACCTGGAATTCACTATGTAGTCTCAGGGTGGCCTCAAACTCCCAGCAATCCTCCTACCTCTGCCTCCCGAATGCTGGGATTAAAGGTGTGTGCCACTACACCCTGGCAAAAGCAACTTTCTTGATACATCCAAACATTCATAAGATAGAAATTACCAAACCAAGATCTGAAAAAAAAACCGAAATGGCAACAGAGAGGCCTGGTCTTGAAGGATTCCTTTGTTCAGCAAGTAATGACAAATCCAAATCCAGGATGTTGGCTTGTAAATTGAGATGTTTTCCAAGTCTTTACAAGACAAGAGAGAAAACAGTTGGAGTCCTGGCCTCAGACCCTCATGATCCACCATACCAGGCTTAAGAGGCCAACAAGCTACATTCCCAGAGCAAGAGTGAGCCAAAGGTAAATGTGCCTGCCTCCTGGACATGAGGTGTCCAAAATACCTCAAACCCCAACATGAGGTGTGAGGTTGGCAGAACGAAATACAAAAGAATAAGCAATAAACACACTGCAGAGCAGATCCGAGGATGATCCACTACAGTGATTCAGACGAAGACCTCAAAACACAGCTGAAAAGAAAACCGGTGAGGGCTGGAGAGAGGGTTCAGCGGTTAAGGCACTTGCCTCCAGTGCCTAAGGCCCTGGGTTCGATTCCCCAGGACCCACATAAGCCAGACCCACAAGGTGGTGGCCCTGGTGCTCTCTCTCTCTCTCTCTCTCTCTCTCTCTCTCTCTCTCTCTCTCTCTCTCTCTCTGCTTGAAAATGAATAAATAAAATATTAAAAAAAAGAAAACCAGTGAATGGGAATATGTATGAGAAGAAAATATTTACAATAAAGTGCAAAAAGGCAAAGAGAGAGAAAGAGAGAGAGAAAGAGAGAGAGAGAAATCACAAAACGGGAAATTAAGACAAGCAGGAAATGCAATGAGAAAGATAAACATAAGTTTAACTGAAGTTCCAGAAATACAGGAGACAGAAGATAGGTTAAAAAATAACACCTGAGGGCTGGAGAGATGGCTCAGTGGTTAAGGCACTTGCCTCCAGTGCCTAAGGCCCTGGGTTCAATTCCCCAGGTCCCACATAAGCCAGACCCACAAGGTGGTGGCCCTAGTGCGCTCTCTCTCTCTCTCTCTCTCTCTCTCTCTCTCTCTCTGTTTGAAAATGAATAAATATTTAAAAAAATAACACCTGAATAAATAAAATAGGTTTTTAAACCCCCAAAACTAATGAAAGGAATTAATCCATAGGTTCACAACCTAAGGAATCCTTAAACTAAATGAAAATAAATACACTCCAAGAAATATAATAGAGAAGCTATTTTTTAAACAAGAAAAATTAGCTAGAGTGGGAATTAGCACACTGTTTCTAAAAAGAAACCTACCTACAGCTGAAATTCTGTACAGAAATAATGCCAGGACACAAGAAAATCTTCAGTGTACTGAAAGAAAATAACCCCCAGTAAGAACACCTTCCAACAATCAAGTTGAGTTATAGATATTTTCAGAAGGACCAAAAATAAAGGACTTCACCATTAATTTTTCACTAAAGAATATCCTAAAAGAAAATTATCTCATTCATCCCAGAGACAATGAAAAAAAGTATGTATTATATAGATAATCCAAAATGAGTACTGACTAAGGAAAAAACAGCAAAATTTCCTTGTGAAGGCTTAGAGAGAGAAGTAGTTTACAACTCAGAACATGAGTAAAGACAGGAGTAAATGAAATAGATGTAGTCTGAGGTCCTCCTATTGTGCATGAGGGAAAGACCAGCTTACAGCAGGCCTTGTACGTCAATGAGCACGTGCTAACCAGGAGACATGATTTAAGAACAAGAGAAAGTGCTTTCTACTCCTAACCAACAGAGGAATATTTATTCATTTTCAAGCAGAGAGAGAGAGAGAGAGAGAGAGAGAGAGAGAGAGAGAGAGAGAGAGAGAGAGAGAGAGAATATGCCACATTGTGGGTCTGGCTTATGTGGGTACTGAGGAATTGAACCCAGGGCCTCAGGCACTGGAGGCAAGTGCCTTAACCGCTGATTCATGTGAGAGCCATGGTGGGGGAGACTATCCAGAGGCATGGCACCCCTCAGTAACAACATACTAGGGCCAGGAGAACCTGGCTGAATACTAGGCTATCCATGGTCCCCTGCCACAAGGACTGAACCAGACGACCCAAGGAGGAGGATGTCCAGCTGATTGGGGATGGGGGGGGCACCTGGGAATTGAGGATAACAACTCATTGTTTGCCCACTAAATAATGTAACTCATTATGGACAATAAAAAAATAAAAATAAAATAAAATAAAACAGAGGAATAAAGGTGGGCTAATGTACATATCCAAGATTGTTTTCTAATGAATACAAAATTAGAATTTGTCCAAACAGATATGAGAACAAATATTAAGGTCACATTTCTATAAATGGTGTGGGTGGAAGCATGGTAAAATGCAATGGACCAAAGGTTTATGCCCCCCAAATTTCTATAGTGAAGTTGTTACTCCCAGTGTGACAGTATCTGGAGATGGGGACTCTGTGAGGAGACATTTAGGTCAGACACCTTGGGGGGAGATAGGCTCAGTATCTTGTGAGGGCTCAGAAAGAAGACAGCCATCCATGGCCAGGAAAATAGCTTTTCCTTCCTGAAGTCCTACCTTGCTCCCAGGCTGGCACCCTCTTCTCCTTCTCTTCCACCTTCAGATCTGTTGTTTAAAGCCCTCATGACTGTTCGGCTTTAATCTGCCCAAACCGACTGAGGTAAACTGACAGGATCTGAAGAGAATGTATATGGTGGTGTGCATAGCAGTTTCATCCATGACAACAATGATATCGTAAGGAAGTAAAAGCTGTTCTAAACGTTTGCCTTAAATAATTTAATATATGTATCCATAATTAGTGATAAAGACTCCCTGCTGTCAAAATCACATTTCAAATGCCCAGGAAATAAAGACTGAATAGCCTTTATACACAGTCTAAAGAAAACTGCGAATCCATTTGAAAACAACCCAATTTAGATATTTAATAACTATCATACAAAAATAAATCCCTGTTACATAAAAATGCTAACTATAAGAAGAGATACTATAAAAGATTTGGAATGAAACTACTAAGTAATTCTTATAATCTTGGTGTTGGAAAGAATTTTTTTTCTAAAATAAGATATATAATCCCGGAGCTACATAATAGAAGATTAACATTTTTAATCTCATAAAATTTTAAAGCCCCTTTGATGAAGAATGACACCTTCAACAAAGTTAAAGTAGAGCAGCAATTAGGAGACATTACATATAACACACTTCACACAGGCAGGATTTATAACGAGAGTATATCAAGACATGAGTAGGCAATTCACAGAGGAAAATATAAATGTCAATAATCATACAAGAAAATTTACAGCTTCCACTAACCAGGGAAATAGAGATTAAAACAGTAACGAGATATGATTTTTGTACTCATTATATTGCAAAAATTAAAAAGATTGATAGGAACAACTCTTTAGAAGGATGTGGGGGCACCCATGTTTTCAGGTACTGCCTGAAACACTGTGACTTCTGAGATCATTCAGTACCCAGTAACCATCATCACTGAATGTTTAAATGTGTACCCCTACACCCCAGAAAGGTCATTTCTGGAAACCAAGCCCGAGCAAACACACACAGTTGTACTCACTGCTATAGTTGATGTCACTTGGTGTGTGAGAGCAAAACTTTGGAGGGTTGAAGTCTTTTAAAGCGGACATCAACGGGAGAGATATTAAATAAACTCTAGGACCAGGGAGTTCCCTGCATATATCACAATCATACAATAGGGCTCTGAGAAGGTTTGCTCAGTGGTCAAAGACACTTGCTTACAAAGCTTCCTGTCCTGGGGTTCAATTCCCCAGCACTCACATAAAGCTACATGCAAAAGTGGTGCATGCATCTAGAGTTTGCAGTGGCAAGAGACCCTGAAACCCTCCCCACCCCTGCCATACATACACACATGTAAATAAATAAATAAATAATATAGTAAACCTTCATGTATTGACTTAGATAATGTCCAAGATGTATCATCAAGGAATTTCATCTTGAAAAATAATTTGCATTGTATGGGACCATTTGTATGTGTGTATCTATGTGCATGCATAGATATGTACACACAGTCATATATATAATGTATGTACATCAACACAACATTGGAAGAATGAAGACCAGAGTGTTGACATCAGTTATATTATACAAAAGGAAGAATGATAAGCAGATAAATGATAACTTTTGGGGCATAAAAGAAATGTTTTACCCCAAATTGAGACTGAAGTAAACTATGTTTTTAGCATCCTTAAGAATTCTCAGGGTGGGCGTGGTGGTGCACGCCTTTAATCCCAGCACTCGGGAGGAAGAGGTAGGAGGATCGCCGTGAGTTCAAGCCCACCCTGAGACTATGTAGTGAATTCCAGGTCAGCATGGGCTAGAGTGAGACCCTACCTCAAAAAACAAAAAACAAAAAAAAATGCAAAGAACTTGCTGGGACACACTGAGAGGTTTGGAGAAAGGCCAGGCCTTGGGTCTCTGAGAGCTGACACCTCATGGTGAATGGGACAGCCAATTAATAGCCCCCAATCAATTTGTTATCCCTTACTCCTCAGATATATGGCCTGGTGTTTTTGATTAATGAGTCATATCTGATGGTGGTTCCAAATTATCCATGCCATAGATTTAACCTCACTGCTGAAGAAAGATGATGTCTTTATGATCATGTGAAGTCAGACAGAAAGTCATGTCCCACTAGGTGACTGTGAGACAGAAGAGACTTCCACATTCAGCCAGGGAAGGTAAATCTCTCCCAGGACATTTGGACAGCTCACTCGCCTTGCTGTCTGTGCTAAATCCTTCATTAATAAGCAGTAAACCTTGACTCATGTCTGGAAATTTTAATTGACCATGATTTGTGCTGTGCTGTTTAAATATTATAAATTTCTCAGAAAGTACTGATGTAATACCTTTGCAAACTATAGTTACACCAATGACCCCACAGTATAGCTTTAAGAGTTTCTCAATCAATGGCTATTCATTCAGGAAGCTTAGGAAACAATTTTATGTTAAAAATGTAATTTTATGCTCAAAAAGCTTTTGTGAAAAGTTTCATATGTTCACAAAAAATTGACAAGAACCCAGGTGGAGAGAGGGGGACATAAAAAATGAATTTTCTGTCATGAAGCACAAATTCATGGACAAAGTATCTTAAGTCCCTCAAAAACCCTACATGCACCTGCCCTTGGGTTCCTCCCTAGTCGCCACAGGCCAGGTGACCCTGCCTTTTGAGAGGGTCCCCAGTAACCTCCTCCGCTCTTCATCTACATTGACCTAAAAAGGCCACAGCCAGGAGCAGTGGAATAAACACACTTCCAAACACCAGCCCCAGGCCAGCTAAGTGAAGACGCCTTTAAGGAGATAGCTTAGGTGCCCTTTAAATTCATAAGCACAAAATTGAAACCAAAACTCAGTCCACAAAGCCCAAGTAGGTTTGTTTATTTAGTTTGGATATGGATGATATTTAGGTCATGAGGGGTCCATTTTCTGACTGGAAGAAACAAAGCTGTTGTTTCTGAAATAAGTTCTTGTGGAAACAGGTTGTTATAAAGCCTTAACACTAACCCAAAACCTAACACTAACTCCAACCCTAACCCCTAACCCCTCACTCCAACCCTAACCTCAAAACCTAATGTAACCCCAACACCGAACCCCTAACCCTAGCCCTAACCCCTAACCGCAAACCCTAACCCCTAACCCCTAACCACAAACCCTAACCCCTGACCCCTTACCCGTAACCCTAACCCCTTACCTCTAACCCTAACCCCTTACCTCTAACCCTAAACCCTTACCCCTAACCCCTAACTCTAACCCCTTACCCCTAACCCTAACCCCTTTCATTCTTGCTGAAATAAATTCTTGTAGAAGCAGGTTATTGTAAAAGTGAGTTCAGCTTCCTTGGTTCTTTCTTGCTTCCCACCATACCTGGAAGCAGCAAGAAGGCCCTCACTTCAAACCAGCTTCATGTTCTGGGACTTCAAGGCCTCCAGAGCCCTACACCAAGGTCAATTTATGTTCTTATAAATTACTCAGTCTGCGATATTCTGTTATAGCAGCAGCAAATGGTCTACTCTGGTCTCTGCCTCTGAAAACTGTCTTATAACTTATCTCTCTCCCATAACCTCCTCCCATTTTAGCCAATGAGGCCCCTCATTCTTTCTTTCAAGAAATAAAATGAAAAAGTCACTTACAAAGCTCCCTCTCTTCCCAGCACTGGATTCTCATTCATGACTCTGGGGAAGATGGGTTACTGTTCCCCTCAGAGGCCTGGGGACCCCAAAGCTTAACCTCCTACCTTCTCCAGAACTGTATGACTGTCCTGTATTTAAAAATTTAAACTCTAGACTTTAGGTTTCTCTGTTGAAAGCTTTCACAACTTACCCTCTTCGCAGCAGGAAATCCTAGTCCTCACAGGGGCTCTGCTCACCTCTCTGTGGTTTTAGCAATTTCAAGCATGTCATGACCACAGCTTTCCTCAGTTTGAAAGCAGGACACTGACTTCATGACTGTCCTTCTTTAAATTTCAAATCCTGTCAAGATCTGCCTACTTTTGTTCGCTTCTCAGAACCTTTAGGATTTCCCCACTCTGCCGAGAGTTCACAGTGAATACCCCAAGAGACTCCATCTGTCGGGTGTTCACTACGCAATCTTGGAAGAGGAGGGACACAGCACATAATGTTCAGCATTTTCTGTTTGTGCACAGAGCCATCAGTACCACAAGGTCAAATAAAAATAAAAATTTTAATTGAATTAATTTGTTACTATTTAGAAAGCAAGAAATAATGGCAGACGAGCAGAAGAAAGTTTCGTATAAGGCTTTTCCGTGGAGGAAAGTTATAGGTATTGAGAGTAATTCTGTAATTTCCTTGAGGCCAACTAAACAACAGGGATTATGGATGCTCTACTGTTTCATAATGGGAAATACACATTTCTTAAGGCATTCATTTCTTGGTACAGGAAATGAATAAACGTAGTGTTACGTTTCATATTCATATCCCTTATCTTTCTGTATGTGAGCCAGCTGGCCTTGTCAAGGGTCAAAGGGGAGAGCTAGTCTGAATTTAAGATTTAAGTTCATCTTGAACTCAGTGGTAAGACATAGCCTCACTTGTTGGCAGTAATAATCAGGTACACCAAGTGTTTCATAACTGATAGTATTCTGGCATTTAAGATTTCCATGAACAAATTCAAGTAAAAAGTTACCCACAATCCACATGGAAAGCAATGAGAAGGATGATGGCCATGGTCTGGTGGTGTTTTTATAAAGGAGAACACTTCCACATACTGACAGATTTTAACCCACTACACCAGTGACTATTAGTCAGAATGTCACCCACTTGACCTGTCTCATTGAGTGGCTGTCCTCTCCTTGTCCCTTGCTTGTGACAGGATCTCCCTGGTCTCTCTCATCACATATGCATCAGTCTTGCTGACTGGTGAACTTCTGAACTCCCCCGGATCCACCTCCCATTGCCATGGGCACACTGAGATTGCAGACCTGGGTGCCACGTTGCAGCTGACTTTGTGTGTGGTTCAGCAGACTTGAAAGCAAGGGAGCCCTCTCCCCAGTCCTCAAAACAGATATGTATAAGGTCTGAAAGAACGAAGTAACTGGCAAGATGAAAGTACAAGTGGAAGCCTGGCATGGAAGCACGTGCTGTATACACAGTGCTCAGGAGGGAGAGGCAGGACAGTCAGGAGTTTGCTGATAGCCTGAGCTACATGGCAAGACCCAAGAGTTCTTATCTTCAAAGACCAAAAACAAAGCAAACAAAAATGTGCAAGCAGACATTCCAGAAGGGGAGAACACTGGACACCAGCATGTCAAGCTGACTTTAAAGGGAAACAGAGAGGAAATGAGCAGGTTCTTATGGTGGGAAATTTCCGTGGTTTGGCAGAACACACAACAATCCAGAGCAGGAGGAGCCAGAAATTCTTGTGGCCTTCATCCCACAGGACCAGAACATCCATGTGTCAATCAATGAGCCTTGACTTCTTCACTTACAGGATGGGGAAATAATGACATTGGTCAGAGCCAGGAAAATGAAAGTTCAACAGATCCTAATTAGAATGTCATCCCACCTCACCCACCTGCCCCAGACATGCTCACTACACTCTTTTTCCCTCCAAGTTCAGGAATGGGGCTCTCTCCCCAAGACTGTCACATGAATTGGGTGAGGTGCTAGTGTCTGGGAGCTCTTGGCCTCTGAAAATGGCAGGGCCTGGGCTCCACAGAGCTGTGTGAAGGGCTATATCGGGCATGTCTGAGCAGGACCTTCGATCTAGGACTTCTGGAGTAGTCTGCAGGGGTCCACACGTCCTGTTAGAACCCCTGAGTAGCATCTGCACCATGGAAGATGGTTAGGAGGTGATTGTTTTCAGGGGTGTTGGCTTCATTGAGTCATGGCCTTCAAGCTGCATTGTTTATCAGAAGCACATGCTCAGTATGGTGCCATGTATTTGTGACCTCAGGAGGCTGAGACAGAAGGACAGTAAGACCAAGGCAAATCTGGGTAGATAGTGAGACCATGTCTCAAGAAACAATTTTTTTAAAGCAAGACCATTACTTATGTAATAGTGGCACCAAAAAAAAAGTTGGGGGGTAATCAATGGCTTTTAAATTGGCCAAGAAATCCACTCAGTCACAATGAGCCCTTAAACTGGAATTGGGATGCAGGATAAAATCCTACGGAGACCAAAAACCTGGGACCCAAGGGGAAATTCCCACTACCAGAGAACTACAGACAGGCTACACCCAATAGAATCTTGCCAAATTAGCAATATGTGTCTCATTTAACCTATACTGTTCTCACTCTCTGATGGAGATTCTGTTTGTATTTTTCAGAAGGAAGTGAGAGCCGTGGTCAATCCAACTCTACCAACAAGCCACAGGCAGATGGCTGGCATCCTGGCAAGAGATGAGCCACCCTGCACCTATCATGTAGGGCCCAAATGAAACCTTTGAGAAAGTGGTGAGATAAAAGATCTATCACCACTGCAAGTCAGATAACCAAGCATAGGTCAACGAGACAGACACCAACAATATCCAACACAACCCAAAGCAGAAGTCCAGAGACACTTAAGATCTTACCAATAAAACAGACTTAAAACTCACCCACCATGACTCAGGGAACTGAGCAGAAGAGGGGGCAGAAAAATTGTAAGAGCCATGGTGGGGGAGAATATCTAGAGTCATTGCCCCCCTCAGCAACATACACAAAGCGGTGGGGTGGGGGGAACCTGGCTGCCTCCTGTGCTATTTATAACCCCCTACCCCATGGCCTGATCCAGTATGCCCATGAGGAGGGTCCCTAGTGGGTTGGGGACAGGGAGGAGGGTAAGGGGGCAACCATCATCAGATTTGCTCATACAATGTATGTAATTATGGATAAAAAAAGACCAAAAAAAAAGGACCAGCCACAAACAAACCAAAGTCCAGGTCTGTGCCTCCTAGAGTTAGGCTGATACACACTTAGCCTGTCTCTCCCAGCCTGGCTTGGAAGAGACAATGAGTCCCAGGGTTGGCAGATCCTAATAGGTAATTTTGATGGTCACTGATGCAAAATAATTCACAGATGTTTTTTGAGTGTGTACATATGCATATGCACACTCCTATGCATGTGTGTAGATGCATTTACACATGAGTGTGCATGTGGAGGCTAGAGATCAACACTGCATGTCTTCTCTGCTGCTCTCAACATTAACTTTGGAGAGAATCTCTCACTGAACCCAGACTTCACCAAATCGGCTGGAATAACTAGCCAGCAAGACCAGGGGATCTTCCTGTCTTCACTTCCTCAGGGCAGGGATTCCAGGTCTCACTGCCTTCCCTGGCATTTTATGTGGGTGCTAAACTCGGGTCCCCGTGTGTGTACAGCAAGTTCTTTACCCACTGAGCCATCTCCCCAGTCCCATGACTCATAGATTTAGCCCCCCTCCTTATCTGCTCATGTACCCCCAGAAACAATAGGATTTTCACCATCACGCCAAGCATAGCATTCCATCAGTGAACAAATCAAATAGAGACAAAGCCTTCATGTTGAGCTGAAATATATCCATCCTGGGAAGGGTTAATGAGACAATCGAAGACACTCCTTGTCAAAGGCTCCCCGTCGTTCACTCAGTCTGCAAGCATTAATTCCATTATCAAATGGTCAGCCCTGGGGAATGAACTTTTAAAGGCTTAAAGCAAGGTAGGTTAATTAAAATCTTTGATCAAAGCCCCATAAATAGCATAAAACTTCTCTCTGTTAATTATCCTGGATGGTCTCACAAGCATTAAAGCCAAAGGGGAGGAGACAAAGAGGTGGTGAGATAGAGTGAGTGGGGAAGAGTTTAGAAAAGAAGATCCCATCAAGGAATGCCCATCAGCTGGAAGCTGCCAGGTGAACCTTGCCCACAAGCTCCTTTAAATGCCAAGAGCACTGGGGAAGCAAAGAAGCCTATCCTGCTTAGCTAACAGTGATTTGCCAAGTACTTCCTGTGGCAGTTTCTCTGCTGAATGTCATGGTACAAGACCCACCTGCCACCAAGGAGGGCCAGGGTCCCATGGAGAAGCTAAGAATGAACACTGGACATTATGGCACATGCCTTTGGGTTTTGTTTGTTTGTTTTCTGTTGTTTTGTTTTATTTTTTCTTTAGCTAGGGTCTCACTCTAGCCCAAGCTGACCTGGAACTCATTCTTTAGTCCCAGGATGGCCTCAAACTAACTCATGATGGTCTTTCTTTTTTTTTTTTAAATTTTTTTTATTGTCCATAATGAGTTGCATTATTTAGTGGCAAACAATGAGTTGTTATCCCCAATTCCCCAATGCCTCCCCTCCCCATCCACAATCAGCTGAATATCCTCCTCCTCCGTGGGCCATCTGGATCAGTCTTTGTGGTAGGGGACCATGGATAGCCCATTATTCAGCTCGGTTCTCCTGGCCCTAGTATGTTGTTACTGAGGGGTGCCATGCCTCTGGATAGTCTCCCCCACCACGGCTCTCACAATCTTTCCGCCCCCTCTTTCGCTCAGTTCCCTGAGTCGTGGTGGATGAGTATTAAGGCTGCTTTAATGTTGTGAGCTTAGGGGTCTTTGTGTCGAAAATCATTGGTTTCTGTCTCACTAGCTTATCCTGTGTTGATTGAATGGCTGTGGCTGTGGGTCCCTTGTTCATCCCGTCATTCTCTGCGGGGTTCCATATGGATCCTCCATGATATGACTATGGTGGTTCATCTCTTGCCAGGATCTCAGCTGTCTGCCTGCAGTCAGTTGGTAGGGTTAGATGGGCCACAGCTCTACCTCTGCCTCACAAGTGATGGGACTAGAGATGTGCATCACCACGTCCAGCCTTAGGATAGATGCGAGAAACTGGGGGTGATCAGCTGCTAGAGCAGGTAGGAAGAAGCTATAGAAGCATGGGGCAGGAACTTCAGCCCCAGCCTGGGAAGGTCGAAGAATGCTTCCTGAGCAGTGGCCTTGGGCTGGGACATGCCAGTTGTTTTGGAATCAGAGAGGTGCTAGTTAAGAGCATGTGTCCGCTGAGTGCAGAGGCCTGTAGGTAAGGACATGCTGGATTCCTTAGGAGTGGGAGGTACATCCCAGGTGACAGCATCAAGGGACAAAACCAGAGAGATGAGCAGGTAGATTTTGAACCATGTTATGCTAAGGAAATTGGTGGGGAGACTTGAGAGGTTTAGGAAAGTTGGCTAGCTACTTTGAAAGGAGAAGTATAATGGAAGTTTTGGGGTTCCTTGCCAATATGCCAATGCACCAACAAATTTAGGGTACCCCAGATTCTTGTCTTATGAATTTAAAGACTTAAAATCCATAGACCCGAGGGTAAGACTTAAAGAGACTTCATTAGCTAAAGAGAAGAAACTAGGAGAAAGTACAGAGAGCTCCTGCTCTGTGGAAGGTAGGAAAGAGAAAGGCGCTCTCATGGGAGTAACCCCACCCCCAACTCAGCCCAGTGGGCTTTCCAGAGCAGACCTGGTAAAGATCTATTTATAATCTTCCTGTGGTGGGCTTCACTCTCAGGTGCAGGTGAGCCTAAGGGAGAGCTGATTGATTGGTCTGGGCTCAGGAAGGGATCCGCACACCTGGGTGGGAATGAGAGAGAGCTGAATAGATCAGACACTGAATTCCAGTTCTGCTGGAGCAGACAAACGGGGTCACTTCTTCTTGATTCTCTTTTGGGGACCCTCCCTGACTAATTCCCCCTCATTGGGGGGTGGAGGCCCAGGTTGCACATATTCATTGTTCAGATGAGAGAAGGTATGTCCAATTTCAGGGGAATGGCAGGAGAGAGAGAGAGTGATGGAGAGAAGTCTATGGATTCAAGAGATGTTTGGGACAAGCAAGGCAGAAGGGGCCAGATGAGGACCCAGGCTTCTTGGTTGGGTGTCTGGTTAGCTGGTAGCCATTCCTGACATCTGAGAGAAATCGGGTTGGCAAGAAGCTTAGGTTTGAACACTTTTGAGTGTGCTGGATGGGTCAGTGACCCAGTACAATCTTACCTCTCCCATGTCCTCCTATTCCAACCCACAATGACCACTCACATCTCTTAGGACGACTGTGAAAGGCTCTGCTTGACCACCCACAGCTCTCACTACAGCCCCATGTTGTGTGCTCTGTTCTAGCCACCACGACTTCTGTCTGATCGATCTCCAAGGGTCCTGGGCTCCTCCCTCCCTCCAGGCCCACGCGCATTCTGTTCCCCATATCTGGAGTGAAGCTTTTCCCATCCTCTCCCTTTGCCCATTCTTCCAGTTTCTCTGCCATCTTTTTCACAGGGATGGCTTTCCTGACTCCACTCACCAAGACTAGAGAACTGGATCCATGTGGCTCCACCTCAGGACCAGCTTCTGATTGAGCAGCTCTGAAGGGGGTTGAGGAATCTGCATCTCAGCAAGCGTCCTAGGTGGTCCTCAGCTTATAGACCAAGAACCAAAAAGCTTGCCCTGCAAGGTCCTGCCTCATCTGGTGGTGAAGCTCAACCTTTAAGTCCTGCGTCTGGCCACTAGAGGGTCACTGTGTGAACCCCCCTGGACCCTCTACGCTCTACCCTGTGGATCCAGTATCCACATGCATGGCAATTATTAACATCATTGCAATATAGTTGCCATCATAATTTTTGATGTAGAAAACTCATGCTTTTGGATTCTTTGTAAAATGGAAATAAGGGCATCCTGTGCAAACGCTGCAGTTTTTATTGATTTTTATTAACAAGTAAACACAATGTGTTTTCTATGGAGTTGCAACTTTGAGGGAATAGCCTGGGCCTCCTCCCTTTCAATCAGCTTGCTCCTCTTGGGCCTCTGTATGTAGAAGTTCTGGCATCGTGATGTTGACATTTCCCTAAACACTGTGCTTTCAGAAAAATAGTGATGGTCAAAAAATGACCTCCGTCCTTTCCGTGTCTGGAGAAGCGATGGACTGTCAAGAACCACCCTTCCCCTAAGACTCGGCAAACACTTGAAGATGACCCCTGGTTGACTAGGACAAGACAGGATGTGACCTCTCCAAGTTCCCATTCTTTGTCTTATAAATGATTAGTTGAGTTGTTTGCCTTCCTTGAGCTAGCTAGGCTCAGAGGTAAACATTTCCTGCTTGGCTGACTGATAGAGATGCTCTCTGATTACAAAAACATTCCCAACTGTGAAACCCCTCCACCTACAGCTTGGCTTTTCCTCCCCATTCAATCCACCCTGACACGACACTCTGAGCTTCTGATGTGGAATACGAACACGCATTTCCTTCTGTGTTAGGTTTTGTCCGAGAGGTGCCACCATAGTTGCTATTCTATATTTTGGGAAGATGATTGATTGACAAGGTCAAAACAGGAAATGAGGACAAGGGCACATGATGGCTTTCAGTTCAATCATTGGTTATTACCCAGGGAGGAAATTTCTGTGTCCAGGTTGCTGAGACTCTGAGTCCTTCTCTGAACATGGCCACTGATAGAGGATGGATAGGAAGGAATCAATAGGCCCAGGAAGGCAGGACTCAGGGTTCAGAGTTCCTCCAGGCAGAGGCCATGTGGTTCCTCCATTAACAGTCCCAAACTAAGGGAAAGCCATGCTTCCCTGCGTCATCACCATCTTGTCTGGAATCTCACAAGACCACAGTGTGAGGAGGCTCTGGGTGAGGGATCCCGGCTCCTCCATTCTCTCATGTTCCTTCCTCTATCTCAAATAGCTTTGGGCCCGGCTCTGTAACCCTCTTCACCCGTTAGGACCAATTCAAATTCCACTGGGTTGGTCGGGTTTCCATGACTACAAGAAACAGATGGAGATAACCAACTTACAGAGAAAAGGCTCCTTTTGACTCACAGTTTTGATGGCTTCAGTCCCTGTTGCTTTAAGCCTGTGTTGAGGATGAGGAGGCACAGTGTGGTGGGAGCGTGTGGCGGAGTAAAGCTTCTTACCTCATGGCCAGAAGGTGAAGAAAATTGAGAAATAAGTCGGGGTCCCACTGTCCCCTTCAAGGGCATGCCTCAATGATCTAAGTCTCTCTCTCTCTCTCTCTCTCTCTCTCTCTCTCTCTCTCTCTCTCTCTTTCTCTCTCTCTCTCTTTCTCTCTCTGGGTTCTACTTCCTAAAGGCTCCATGACCTCCCAACAATGACCTCCCAACAGTTCCACAGAATGAAGACCAAGACTTTACAGCACATGGGTCTCTGACTTATAGCACCTCCTCTGCTTCTCCATGCGAAATGTGGATCTAGGGAACATTCCCTCTCCAGTCCTCACCCTGTAGCCTTTTCCAGCTGAGTCCCATGGGACACAGTGAGAAGCAAGCAGTTCTGGAAAGAGGATATGAGTTCAAACATCCACTTAGTGTCTGGTACCCTGTGGCTTTGAGTGTGGTGCTCAGTTCCCAGTGAGCCTGTTCTGTGTCTGTAGAGAGAGGCTAACAGTCTGTCTATACAGTAGCTACCTGGGGTCCTTGCTGGTTTCTAAATTCATAGACAATGGCTTGAGGTGAGCCTGATGCTTTTCTCCATGTACTCTGGTCCACTGATCAAGGTATCATTAGTCCTGGACCATATGCATTTCCTGGGAGGAACAGGGCAAGCTTCTATGAGGTGCTAAGTACGTAGGAGGCTTTATTATTCCTATTTTTATCTCCATCCTCCATGTATGACGAGCAATAGGTGCTGGAAATAATGGCTGTTAGTCATCTTGCTGCTACCTGGCATGTGTCCTGCAGACAAGAGACGTGTCTACGCCCTCCATCCAAATGCCTTGCACCAGGAAAGCTAAACTATGCATCTGCCTTGAGGAAAGTCACTTTTCTCAAGTTTTGGAGAGCAGTCCTGTCCTGTCTCCTTTGTTCTGAGTGTACATGCAGAGAATCAGGAAGAAAGGGAATCCTGCTCCCCTGCAGGCCCTACCCTGCTTCTTCTGCCTAAGGAGGAGTCCTGACTTCCCCTGGAAGCCCCCCTGCTCAGGAGCCTATTTGAGATGGAAATGAGCCCCCTACCTCATCTGTACTCAGAGGAAAACAGTTGGCTTCATAACCTTGGGGGTAAAAAAGACAAAGGAGTCTCTGGAGATTTCTCAGAGACCTCAGGAAGCTGTAAAACATGTGCTGCAACATATTGATCCTTGACAAACTCCAGCAGCAGAGGAAGAAGCCTTTTCCCTCCCACACTGACTAATGAGGAGCTGGGAGCAGTGTCTATATCTTCCCCATCTGGCCTCCATCAAAGGGTCTCTATCTCAGAAGTCTGTCAAGCAGCAGAAGAGGAATCCACACTCAGCCCAGAGCCACTTCTGCCTCTAAGGGCCCTGAGCTGCAGGTGTGAAGCTCAGGTGCTCTCAGGCTCTCAGGGACAAAGCTGTTTGCCCCCAGGTGTCATGAGGTTAGATGGATTGTCCCTGAGATCAGGAGAGAATGCTGGAGTGGCACTCCTCTTCCCAGCCACCCTGCCCACACCCTCTCCTACTAAGAGTTCTGATTTAAGGTACTGCTGGACTTCGGAATTTTAATTCTAATGAACACCCCTAGGTGCCTGGCCTAGGGAGAAAGAAAAAGTCGTTGCTCAGATTTTAACTTCTGAAACTGAGCTCTGGAAGGCCTTCATGCAGTCGTAGGTGAGAACAGTCTCTCCTGTAAGAACCCAGAGGCACTGGGGCTCCAACCCACACCCCTCTGAAGCAGTGTCTCGGGAAGGCTCACAAGCTAAAGTCACCTCCCCTGCTACTGCTGTGAGCACAAGCCCAGGACCACCTTTATGACCTGGGGTCTTATCTAGTTCCTTTTTGATGCCCCCACCCCTATCCAGTTGACTCTATGGCTCTTAGCACATAGGCAGAGTCACATGGTATGGATTCCCCCTTGGGGGGGACCATCTGAGCCCCTCTCTACCAAACTTGGCTCCAAATCTCTTTTCTAATAATTTTACATTCCCTTCGATTGGAAATTAGAAGAGGAGAGCAAGCAGAAAGAAGTTCGAGAGAGGTAGCCATCCATCGGCAATCTCCTGCTCCTAGATGATGTGACGAGCCAAAGGGTCCCTGTGTGTCTCCATTCCCATCCTTGTCAGTCACGTGGAGGACCAAAGTGAGGACACCAGGAGAGCAGGTGTGTGACAGAGGTCTACACAGAGTGGGAGTCTGAGAGAGCCTTGGGGGTCCTGTTCTCTCTAGCCTAGAGAGAGCAGGGCCTTGACAGCAGGGTGTACAAGAAAGGGCTAAAGGTACTTTGCAAAGACCCAGGTGCCAAGAACGAGCAAACAGGCCACGGGAATGTAAGCAGAGAAAGACAGAAGAGGCTGTGTTCACCTGGAAGGGACCACGCAGGAAGAATGGACATTGAATCAAAAGCGGGTTTGTTTCTGCTGAAGTTAGATACAGGAAAAATTCAGGAGCAAGTTAAGTCTGGCTATAAAAAAATGAAGACAGTTACATTTCTGTGCAACTGAGTGTAACTATAAATCTTCAACCTACCGTGAGGTCTGTTCAGAGGAGAAGAAATATACACAGCCCAGGAACAGGAAGGGATGCTCGGCCTCAGCGGCAATCCAGCAAACACAAATCAAACTCTAGCAATTCACCATTTGGGTTTATGGAGTAGGAGGCATTTAAAAAAAAAAGGAACACCTCTCTCAGAGAGGATAAAGAAGGCAGTCCCTGACACCCTGATGGTGAATTACACATCAACTCTCAGGGGAACAGCTAAGTAATTAGAATTAGAAGAAATATAATAAGTGCACTCTTGGTGATTTGAGGAATTTATTCTAAGGAAATAATAAAGGGTCCAAAGGGGCTTTGGGAATGGGGTTGTTCATTAGCGCTTTCACTGATTCTGAAAAGTGAGTAGACAAAACACAAGTGACCAATAACGTAGAGCTGCACAAAATTTGCTATGTGCTTAATGAAATAATGTGAACGATTGAGATAATTGTAGAAATATATTTTGTGACTAGGAAAGGTATTTATAATGTATTATTGAATGATAGGTTAAAATAATGGTTACTGATTCCCAATCACTGGATAGAAAGATAGATTAAATGATAGAATATAAATATATATACACACATATATATACATATATATGTGAAATCATAGAAAGATCTACTTCTGGGATACAAATAAGGATTTTGCTAGGGTAATAGGGTAATTATTACCTGATTACGTCTTCATCTTACTTAACCATATTTCTAATGTTTCTACATTAGAAATGTAGGCATGTATCGCATAAGCTATTTTGGTTTGGATGTGAAACATGTCTCATAGGCTCATGTGTTTGACACTTGCTCCCAGGCTACTGGCACTGCCTTGAAAGGCCATGGAACCTTTAGGAGATGAAGCCTCATGGGAGGAAGTAGGTTCTATACTCCAGCCCCACTTACCATGTAATCACTGCTTCCTGTTCCGTAAGGGTGTGAGGAGATGAGGAGTACCATCCACACACTCCTACCCACCATGCCTTCTCCTCCATGATGGACTAAATCCATCAAAACTGTGAGCCAAAATAAGCCCTTCCTCGCTGAAGTTGTTCCTCGTCGGGTATTTGATCACAATAGTAAGAACAGTAATTAATACAGTATGGTCTTTGATAGTTGAAGGTGGCGGATTAAACACATGCACTTAGTTCTGCTACTTCTGAAACCCCACTAAGATAATGAAAATCGTTTCTTTTAAAAGATCATTTCATAGCTTTTTTAATAAGTGAAAAGATAAAAGTGCAACCAAGTGGAGACTGGAAAGCGTTTGAAAGGGTTGTAACTAAGAAATCTTATTCTCAGGCCGAGGTAAGGAAAGCAACCTACTGTACAGCTCAGATCATCCATCACTGCCATGATCCATTGGACGTGGAGATTAGAATCCGAGGAAAACGGGTCATGTTTGTCTACTTAACAAGTGAAATCTCAGGTCTGTTTCCTCACACTAGAAGACTGAAAGCTTAGTCTCTGAAAGTTCTATTTACTAGAGGAAGAAAAAAAAGAGAGGAGACTGGAGAATCCCAAGACAGTTGAAAGAGGCATGGTTATTAAGACCTTGCATACTGTTGGGGTTTGAAATCAATATGAAGTGTTCCCCATAGGTTCATGTTTAAGTGCTTGGTCCTCACCTGGTGACACATTTTGGGAGTCACAAGTGGAGACTGTTACATAAACATTGGAAAAAGATTTTGACCAGGCTCAAGGAGAAAAATTGTCCTTTGGCGGAGAAATTTAGGAAGGGACTTGTCAGCACCATGGACAGTGTGACCTCAAGGAGAGTTCCAACAGCACTCAGGGAAAGGGGAAACTCCTTACCCACAGGTATCTGAGGGAAAGAAAGTGCTCACATCACAAGAAGGCGGGCTTGGTTGGAATATGAGGCACGTGAGCTAAGAATCACATAGGCACTAGGTAAAGTCATAATCTAAGTGACCCTGGGTCCTGGGAAGCAGGAACTGAACTTGCTTTCTGCTGTGCTCACAGCAGGACTTCACAGGATGGGGGGGAGGAGTTTATGAGACTTAGGGTTCTTTTTTTAATTTTTTTATTTATTCCTTTTCAAGCAGAGAGAGAGAGTGGGTCTGGCTTATGTGGTTCCTGGGGAATTGAACCCAGGGCCTCAGGCACTGGAGGCAAGTGCCTCAACCACTGAGCCATCTCTCCAGCCCAAGAGACTATTAGTTTTGAATAAAGAAAAATGCTGTGACACCTGTAGCCTGAAAGGGCCTATCTAGGGGAAGTGGATTGGATTCTTAATATTTTTTCTCTCTCTCTCTCTCTTTCTCTCTCTCTCTCTTATTTGCCCATGAAAATGAATACCTTTCTTCCATCATACATTTGACTGCCATGACAATATGTTCTGCCTAAGTGCCTGGGCCAAGCAATCATGGACTAAAAAACCTCTAAAACCATAAGCCAAAATAAATCTTTTCTCCTTGAACTTGTTGATGGCAGGTATGTTAGTTACCTTTCTTGTTGCTGTGACAAAATGCTTCACAAGAAGCAACTTAATGGAAAAAAGATATATTTGGGCTTATAGCTCAAGAGGACACAGACCATCATGGTGGGCAAGACATGGTGGCAGATGCAGGGGGTTGGTGGTCACATTGCATCAAGAGCCAGGAAGCAGAGAGTGAACAGGAAGTTGGGCTGGGTCATGGCCTGCTCCTGGTGACTCATCTCCTCCAGGAAAGCTCTAGCTCCCAAATGTTCCACATCTGTCCCACACAGTGTCTCCATCTGGGAGCAAGTGTTTAAACACATGAATACCTAGGGAACTGTATCAGTTATTTTCTCATGTTTGTTGCTCTGTCCCTTTTTATGGCAATAATATTCTCTTTTTCCTCCTTTTTTTCCCTCTGTTCTTCTTTCCTCCTTTTGTTCTGGATACCTCTCCCCCTCTCCCTCTCCCTCTCCATCTCCATCTCCCTCTCCATCTCCGCCTCCCTTTCCCTCCCTGCCTCCCTCCCCCCTCTCTATCTCTATCTCTCTGTCTCTATCTCTTCTATATGGTCTCTGCTCTTTCATAGTTTCCTTTTGGCCCTTGTTTGTTCAGCTTCTATCTGTCACACTAAAGCTTGATTCAAAGGGCTAGGGGAAGGACTTGTGCCTGTTTAAAAGCTGATTACAAGTTGTGCTTATGAATAGGACAAAATATTCTAGAAGAGGGCTGGAGAGATGGCTCAGCAGTTTAGGTGCTTGCCTACAAAGCCTAAGAACCTGGGTTTGATTCCCCAGTCCCTATGTACCCATGTATAGTTTTGAGGAAAAATGTTCAATATGGTGGTGAAGGCATTGCAGGCATGAGCAGGAAGCCTGAGCCATATCTTCATATCAGCATGGAGGAAGAAGAAGATGGAGAAGAAGAAAGAGGAAGGAAGAAAGAGAGAGGGGGGAGTTTAGCAAGAAAAGCTAGGCTGTACCACCTCAAGTCCACCCCTCCCCCTGTAACATACTGTCTCAAGAAATGCTCTCCCAGCTAAAGGTTCCCCAACCTTCCTCCATAACTGGGGATTTAGTAATCAAACACATGAGTCTATGGGGGACAATTTATATTCAAAACACACAGGGACATTTTATATTTTTGACACAACATCTTTCATTTGATCATAGCTAAAGAGTAGTAGCTAACCCACATGCTCAGCATTGAGCCCCTCCCCCAGCCTTTTTCTATCCCTCACTCCCAGAATGTCAGGCAGGGCATAGAAAGATCCTCTCTAGGTCACCGGACAATCCCATCTGGAAAAATTTAAAGATATCAACACTGGGATTCTTCAAAGGCCTCCAAATGTGAAGCCTACCATTGACAAGTTTTAGAAGGGCAGAACCAATAATGGGAGAAAGGTGAAATTGAATATGAATTTCCAAATTTTTCAATATTGAAAAGAAGATGGTTTCCAGCCTGTAAGTCTTCACCCATCCTACCTATTCCGTATGTGGAAAGGTCAAATAGAGATATTTTCTTTTTTTTCCATTTTTTTAATTGTCCATAATGAGTTATATTGTTTAGTGGGCCAACAATGAGTTGTTATCCCCAATTCCTCATTGCCCTTCTTCCCCATCCCCAGTCAGCTGGATATCCTCCTCCATGGGCCATCTGTATCAATCTTTGTGGTAGGAGACCATGGATAGCCCAGTCTTCAGCCGGGTTCTCATAACCCAAGTGTGTTGTTACTGAGGGTTGCCAAGTCTCTGATATTTAGTTCCCTGAGTTGTGGTGGGTGAGTATTAAGGCTGCTTTAATGTTGTGAGCTTAGGGGTTTTTGTGTCGAGATTCATTGGTTTCTGTCTCACTGGCCTATCCTGTGTTGATTGAATGGCTGTGGCTGTGGGTCCCTTGTTCATCCAATCATTCTCTGCGGGGTTCCATATGGATCCTCCACTGTATGACTGTGGTGGCTCATCTCTTGCCAGGATCTCAGCTTTCTGCCTGCGGTCAGTTGGTAGGGTTATATGGGCCACAGCTCTCTCACTGTATCCTGAAAAATACAAACACAATCTCCATCGGAGAATGAGATCAGGATCGGTTAACAAATATACACCATTCTGGATTACCTAGCTTCTATTTTTAGTAGCCTCCAAGGCAGTCACTCGCATAGTGCATCTTTTCTTGGGAGCCCAAGAGTATGGGATCTGGTGCATATCACCCTGAATCCCCAGTTCCAATCAAGGGTTCCCCCTTAATGATTGGAATATTTGGCCGAATTTAATAGCTGTTGATTGTCTCCCCCAGGCCCAGGCTCCTCCATTGCACAAGTGCTCCTTTCTTGGTTTGCTGTTCTCTCCCAGTAGGAGGTGTGGTCAGCCTACTCCTGGCCGCAGACTGTGTTTTATGCCAGTGGTCTGTTTACTCCAGCTGTCGTTGTTCAGCTTCCCCTGGCAGCTTGTGTAGTGTCTTCCAGCACTGCACTAACTGCCATCTGGGGGCTGGTTATCATTCCAGACCTCGAAGGGTCTCTAGATGCTGAACGATAGTATTCTGTGGTTTCTTCAGCAACAGGGTTTTGCCTCAGGCCTGGGGAGGGCGTTCAAGAACCTTGACAGAATTCTGTCTTGTTTTTGGAACCTCATGGGTCACTTTGGTCAACAGCTCAGTGAGGGAAGGAACCAGTGGACAGGACCTGGGGCTGTCAGACTGCTCAGTTGTTCACAGACTTAGACATTCTCCCCTACTACTCATGACCCCTCTTACCAGTTGACGCCCACTACTTATTCTTTAGGTTACAATATGCTCGTGCGAATTTTATGTTTTTGAACCAAATTTGGTTTAGCCTCATGCTTGAGCCATTCCCCTCCCCCTTCCCTTACCCCTCATTCATAACCTCTCACGGAGGAGGAAACACAAATGGCCTTGACTCATCTAAGAAAGTGCTCAGCATCCTTAAGCATCAGGGAAATGCAAATCAAAACCACAACGAGATACCATCTTACCCCTGTCAGAATGGCAATCATAAAGAAAATCAACAATCGTTGCTGGCGAGGATGCGGGGGAAAAAGGAACCCTCATTCACTGCTGGTGGAATTGCAAACTTGTTCAACCACTATGGAAAGCAGTGTGGAGACGTCTAGACAGAATGGACATAGAACTACCAATGGACCCAGCTATCCCTCTACTAGGCATCTACCCGCAGGATGCCACATCTCGATGCAGAAAATTTTGTACAACTATATTTATAGCAGCTCAATTCATAATAGCCAAGAATTGGAATCAACCCAAATGCCCATCCATGGAGGAATGGACAACGAAACTGTGGTATATTTAC
>PVHP010004551.1:0-13025 GCA_004024765.1 Zapus hudsonius | reverse complement strand
GAACACTCAAAGAACAGAGAATTGAATGCCGCATACTCTCCCTCATATGCAGTCCTTAACCAGGATAACCGTTTTCTTTATGCAGGCTAGTAGAAATAGAGATATTTTCAAACATGAAAGATGTCAAAAAAAAATCTTTCCATTCAGGCACTGTTTCTCATGAAGATATTGAAGATGTTTTGCATTCAACAAAGGAGTTCAACAGAAAAGAAAACATTGGGAGAGAAGACACAGGAAATCCTTCCAGAGAGAGGAAAGGAGAGTCTCCATGGTGATGAGACAGAAGGACCCAGATGACAACCAGGCAGCAAGCTGAACACACTGTACAGCTCAGACAGTGACTGGTCAGCCATCTCTTCAGGAGAATGAGAGACACAGAACACCTTATACCTCTGAACATGTGTACAATTGGTAGCGTTTGGCACTGGGCTGGCCATGAGTCCATAGGAAACCAATGACATGAAACTCCCAGGGCAACTATTAACTTCATGGAAGACAAAAAGATGAGCAGTTACCACACACAGAAGTAACCATATGGCCTGTCACAGTCCTACTGTGAAAGACTTTATTTTGAGATCATAATACATACCTTCCAGAGTGTGGTGGTCAGCTTTCTGTTTGTAGAACAAATACCAGAAAAAAAAAATATATATATATGGTTACTTCTGGCTCACACTTTCAGGTTTTGGACCATGCTTGTGGTAAGGCAGCACACATCATGGCAAGAGAACATGGTAAAGCAAAACCACACACTTTGTGACCAGGAAGCAAAGGAGAGGAAGACATAGCAGCCAGAGACCTGGGATTGTTGAAGGCATATCTCCACTGTCCTGAAGACCTCCCAGTCAGCCTCAGCCTCACCTCTCACAGGTCTTCAGCTTCACAACAGCACACACTGGGGATCAAGGCTTTAATGTGTGGACCTTCACGCACATTCCAGATCCAAACTACAGCTCCAAGTGACCTCACCAAGTCATCTCTATCTGTTGAGGAAAAAAAGAGGCTGTAAAAGTTTGATCACAAACTCAGGTGCCTTATTAAAATTAAACTTGTACCTTGGAGCTTCCTGGATGGAGGAAGTGTCTGGGGAAACAGACTGGGGAGGTAGATCCTGGAGTCCAGCTCTAAGGTGTGTTTGGGGGTGGATCTGAATTCCAGCCCAAAGGTGTGGAGAGAATGGTTTGAGCTCTGGATGCTTATGTTCGCTGGTGTTGATGTTTTCTTGCTGCAGTTTCTTAGATCTATGGAAGTAAGCAGTTTCTTCCACTATTGACAAAGTTTCCCCAGGATTATACATACATACATATATACATACATACATACTTACATACATACATACATATCTTTATGGTCCTTTATTAGATACATTGTATGAGCATATCTTATGATGGTACAACCCATTTCTCTCCTTTCTGTCCCCAACCCACTGGGGGCCCTCCTCAGTGGGCATACTGGATCAGTCCATGGGGTAGGGGGTCATGAATAGCATAGGAAATAGCCAGTTTCCCCCTTTGTGTGTTGTTGCTGATCCCCAGGATTATTAAGCTTCCTTCCATAAACTGTGTCAACTTTGTTCCAGCAACGCGGAGCTGACTACAACAGAGGGTAATGGAGGAAGACAAAGACTAACAGAAAACCACCAGGCTTGCCCCAAATGGAAAAACAAAGATTTGGTTCCCTGATTATCATTTACAGATGAGAGGTAACTACTAAGAACAGGCTAACGAGGTGAAAGTTGTTCACTCTGGGAATGGAGGAAAGGAAGGACCATTTCTGATATCTAGTCTCATAAATTCACCAAGCTCTTTGAATTATGTATAACTTGGATACAAATAAAAAGGAATTCTACTAAAGGACTGCCCGAGCCACTCTTAGCTATAACAATATGCGACTCAAATCGAGTTTTTTATAAGTCACAGGAGACAGCTTTCTGGAACTCCGAGGTCTTTTGGAGTCTCTTGTTAATTGTCAAATGTCTCTTTGAGTCATTAGAGAAATCACATTCTCGTTCCCTCAGTGGTTTAGATTTGGGTAAATCTTAGCATGACAAAGCCCCTGAGCTCCATGATTCAACAGTGAAGCACGGGTTCAAGTCCCCCGCTCCTATCTCAAATAGATCTCTGATTTACAGTCAAGGGCAGCTCATGCCTTTGTGGTCCTCCCCCCCCCAGTCCCTCCACCACCATGTGCCTTCCCAGGGTTCTCTGACCTAGATGGCTTGTGGGTTTTGTCTCCACCCTCCTACATTTGTGCCCACTTCACATCCACACTGAATACTGGGGGCCATGGCCTTGGGGTGAATCACTGCTGGGAAAATGCTCATGGCTTCTAGCCAGGGAGCAGCCAGGCCCCAACAACCACCCTGCAAGGGCCTCCCTCCAACACAGCAGCAGGGGTTTCTCCACCAGCAAGCCAGCATTTATTATTCTTAAAATAAAGTGGTGCCACGCAGCATTAATTCAGCAGGAGAAGCTGCAAATTCCAGGCCCTTCTGAAAGCTTGTTTCCACAATGAATTAATGGGCCTTAATTTAACAGTGCATCAACAAACCGGGCTGCTGAAGGAATTCTAAGTAGCTACTATCTGCACCAGCTCTGCCCCTCAGTCACCAGGGCCACACGACCACATGACCACAGCAGCCTGGATCATGACGGTGCAAGAGAATGACAGCAATGGGTCACATCGACCAGGTTCTGGCTATGTGTCCAGCACCATACTAAGTGCTTTATATACCTCGCTGTACTTGAATTTCAGTAAAGGCTTTGAAGTAGATACTTATCGCTATCTTTATACTACAGAAGAGAAGAGCTTAGAAAGGCAACGAAGCTTAAGATTCCATGTGTGCACATATATATTGCTAGAAATCCTCAGAAAAATCATGTTTGGGGATGTGATGGTTAAGTTTATTGTCAACTTGCCTTGTTTAATAATCTACAGTAATCTTGGGCAGGTCTCTGAGCTTCCCTGCAGAAAGGATGGACAAAAGGAGGAGGTTCCTCCTCCAGAGTTGCCTTTCCCCCAAGTGGTTGGGCCTTCCAGAAGACACTGGATACAAGAAAGCTTGTGAGGGAGGGAAAGCCTTCTTCCTTCCTTCCCCTGGCTGCTGGTGCTGGTTCGTGACTTGAACTCATATCTTGCTCTCCCACCATTCCTGGACATCAGAACCCAGTTTTCTCGGCCTCACATTGTGGACTGAAGAGCAGCTGCTCCCCGGGAAACCATCAGGCCTTCTGGGCTGGATTGGGACTGCTGAGACATCCAGTCACATGGACTGAATAGCTACTGGTTCCTTCACCTGTGGGCCTGCAAACTGCTATTGTTGGACTGTCGTAAGCTACCCCAATAAATTCCCTTTTACTATAATCCATTCTCTCAACTCTATTTCCTCTAGAGAATCCTGACTGATACAGGGGCCCAGGTTTTCTAAGTACACCACTTTGTGACCAGATCTTTTTTGGTACCTATACTTTCTAAATTACATGAACTTATCAGTCTTGATATAAAACAGACAGATAGACTTTGATCCTAACGTAGCCCACTTGCTCAGCAGCCCTGTGGGCTGCCAATGTCCCTCTTGCCATACCCCACCCCAAATCTCGTACTTTCCACTGGACTGGGTCTCCTTGCTTCACAGGTTAGAAAGAAGGTTTGTCTGGGATTGTTTTCTATGGCAATACTCACTTATTTGATCAAAAAGAAACTGTTCTTAGTTGGAGCTCAAAACTAGAAATGTGGGTTTTAGTACATGAATACTCCCAACCCCTGTGTTCTTAGCCCCTGCTAGCTTCTGCCTCGCTCCCCTGTCCAAGAATCCAATGCTGTTTAGCCACATCTTTCCCAACATTTCCCATGTGGCAGACTCTTGGGGACTGGATAGATAGAACTGGACCAGCCCCTATCTTCCACAGAAGCTCAGAGGCCAGCAGACGTGCCAGGCACACACACTCCTATCTCCAGTATTAGCTGGACAGTGAGGGATTGATGTCATCGAGATACAACAGAGGGCTATAAAAAGGGGGACCTCCAGTGCCCAGTCCTGGAAGGTGTTAGAGCTAAATGAATGTAATCCAGCCTTGAAGGATGAGTGGGGTGTTATGAATGGACCAAGGAGGGGAAGAATCAGAAGACTCCAGGGGGCTGAGTGAGAAGGGGACATGAGAGAGGTAAAGTTTGAAGGAGAGCCAGCCAGAAGGTGAGAGCTAGGGAGTCATGCGTGCTAGTGAGCAAGACTGTAACATGTCTGGCCTGTGTTAATATGAAGGATTTATTACAGGGAGAGGATACGTTATAAGTAGAAAAAACATCTGGAAATCTGAAAATAATTTCAGGTCACATTTTTTTTAAATCTTGAATGGAAATTCCTTTTGATGACACCAATTTTCTACTTTCCCTGACAAAGGCCACCCCCAAATTTGGTCAGTACATGATCATAGACAGAAAACTCTCTGAGCCTTTTGTGGAAGAACAACTGTAACCTTCAGACTACTTGTAAGGAAACTTGCACAATGAGGTTTAGGTGGGTATGATTTTTAAAAAGAACCACACAGATACAAGATGGTAGGTTGAATATGCAAACTGTGGTAGTTTGAATGGGAAATGTTTCCCATAACCTTGCTTAGCTGGTAGCAAACTGAGAGGTGGATCCTCGCTGGAGGAGGTATGTCACTGGGGGCGGATCTTGAAGCTTATTAGCTCAGCTTCAAGCCCAGATCTTAGACGACTTCTAAGTAGTGATATGTGACTAAATGTGAGCCAGCTGCCTGCATGTGCCCTGCATGCTCCACTATGATGAAACTTCCTCTTGAAACTGTTAGCCTGAACTAAACCCTTTCTTCCCATAAGCTGCTTCTGCTCCAGTGTCTTGTTCAAGCAATGAGAAGGTAACTGCCACACATACATACCTCCACTTCCTGACAAACCTCATTAAAATGACAGAAGAAAATGAAGATAAGAATCAGCTTAGAGCTGCAATGAAAAATGAGGAAGGTTATTGATTAACATTAACAGACACCTCCAACTAGCAAAGAGTTAAAATGTAGAGAAAAAACTTTCAGAGAAATGAGTGTCTTAGTCAGCCACATGCGGCTGGGATGAATCTTCAAACCAGGCACAATTTTGGGGAGGAAACGATTTATTCAAGTTATAGATACAGGGGAAGTTCCAGAATGCAAAAGAGGATGGCCCTCTCACAGGTCCCAGCAGAGAGAGAAACCCATCACCAACACCATACACACAGAACAGCAAACAGGCAGGAGGGCAAGGAGAGAATTCTTTCACCTTTACAATAGCCCCAGGGTGCAGTCTTGCAATTCTATCCCAGACTTAATGGCTTTCTGAGTCTCTGGAATTTCCTTCCTGCAATGCCCACACGAGAAATGATGTTCATTTCTAGTTCCCCTGAGCCTCCTTACATCCTGCCCCCTACTGAGAGGCTGCCTTCCTGTGAACATCCTCAGAGACCCACTCAAGATTACTTGAAAGGTCAAGTTGACATCAAAACTTAACCATCACAAGGAAAGAATAACATAAGTGGACATAGTAATATACCTCTCTTATAATGATCTCATCAATTATACTCATAAGGAGAGAGAACTTAGTTATAACTAAATTAGTAAATATGACTCAATAGATATGTATAGAAAGTTATAAACTAAAAATAAAGCATGTGTATTTACAAATACTGGCCAGGATGTGACCATAAGGAAAACTTTAGTAAGTTCCAAAAATATACAACATGGATAAACATGATAAAAATAAAAATATTTAACAATAATATTTTAAAAAACTAACTGCAAAAGTTTAAAAAGCACTGCCTAACTAAAAGCTCTTAAAATTCAAGAGACAGACATCATTGTATATGCGATCGCATGGAATGAGGGGGGAACAAAACCCAAGTCAAAGAAAAACTAATCATCCAAAATTCTGCTGTTGTTATTTAAAAAGAGAGAATGGAAATAAATAAACTGAGCTTTCGCTTCAGTAAGCTAGATAATAAACTATGAAATGTTTTTATAGGTAGAATGAAAGATTTATCTTTGGGCTTAAAGCAAACAAGAAAGCATTTTTAAAAATCTATAGAACTGAACAAACTAAAAGCCAGTTATTTGAAAATGATAATAAAATGTACAAGCTACTAGAAAGCCTTCAAAGAATAAAAGGAAAGAAACATGAATAGTCACTATTTTTTAAAAGTGATTAGAGCTACAAAGAGAGCTAAAGTCCCGTGAGAAAACTAGATACGATGTTGCCAATAAATGTGAAATGATGATTTTCCTAGAAAACAAATATTTAGAATGTAACTAAAGGTGAAGCAAAAATCTTAGATAATTAGGGAAGGTATAAAGAGGAAACTGATTGTTCAAAAAACGTCTCAAGAGGCATGGCCAGGAGAACCTGGCTGAATACTAGGCTATCCATGGTCCCCTGCCACAAGGGCTGATCCAGAAGACCCAAGGAGGAGGTTATCCAGCGGTTTGGGGAGTGGGGGGGGGCAGCAGGGAATTGGGGATAGCAACTCATTGTTTGCCCACTAAATATTGTAACTCATTATGGACAATAAAAAAAAGAGTTTAAAAAAGTCTCAAAACAGGGCCAAGGTCAAAGACTTTACAGGGAATTCTTACTACATCTTAAATCTGAATGCCTCCCATGTTGTTTGAACTGTCGCAAATAGGAAAATATAGAACACCTCTTCCATCACTCAGAGAAGTAAGAAAAACCCTAAACTCGACAGCACACAAACCCTCCGTGCATGCCTGAACACACATACACCAAGATCTATAAACCAGTTCTCTTAGGAATATAGATGCAGTGATTCTAAACAAAACACTAGCAAATGATATTTAGTTGTGCATTAAAAGAAAACTTTGGTGTGTACACTAAGATTTGTTCTAACAGTACAAGGAATGTTCAATACCAGCAAAAATACTAACATAATTTACTATAATAATAGATTATGAAAACATCTCCTGAAGGGCTTCTTCTTCCAGGGAGATAAAGGAGACATGCTTTTGCCTATTCTTCCGGTTAAGCACACTGAAATACCTGGGCATTATATTAAAAAGTAGTCTTGGGCTGGAGAGACTGCTCAGCAGTTAAGGCACTTGCCTGCAAGGCCTAACAACCTGGGTTTAATTCTCCAGTACCCACGTAAAGCGAGATGCACAAAGTGGCCCATGCATCTGGAGTTTGTTTGCAGCACTCTGGTGTGTCCTCTCTCTCTCTCTCTCTCTCTCTCTCTCTCTCTCTCTCTCTCTCTCTCTCTCTCTCTCTCTCTCTCTCTCTCTCTCTCTCTCTCTCTCTCTCTCTCTCTCTCTCTCTCTCTCGGACATGATGGCACACACCTTCAATCCCAGCATTTGGGAAGCTAAAGCAGGAGAAGCACTGTGAGTTGGAGGCCAGTCTGAAACCATATAGTGAATTCCAAGTCAGCCTGGTCTAGAGTGAAACCCTACCTCAAAAATAAATAAATAAATAAATAAATAAATAGTAGTCATAAGAAGTAGTCATAAGAAGACATTGAGAGATGGAGAGAAGGCAAACTGACTTGGGACTTCAAAATCCATAGAAAAGCCTAGTTGTAAGGTCCTGAGTTATCCTTTACCTCATATGCAGCAGACTTCAAGCTGAAGAAACTGGCTGGCTACCTAAACACCAATGAAGCAGACCAAAAAGGCCCTAAATGGCCTGCATCTTTAAGGTGAAGTGACAGGAAAGAGACACATTGGCAAGATTGAAAAAAAAAAAACCCTCAGTAATAACCTCCTTGCTCAGCAAAAATATCACATTAAAAATGTGGTGGCCTCCACTCCATGTACATCAGCAAAAGCTAAACAGATAAATTAGACATCCACCCCCCCCATATCAGAGGGTCTCCTCCCCAGTGGGATGCTGTCAAGGGGAACCTAGCAGAGAACCACTACAAGCGATAAGGACATATCCTCCTGTGGTGTCAGTGGAAGCTACATGAGGCTCACCAAACATGCAGCCAAGGAGATGTCAGGAGGAAAATCCTGGTGACAAATGAGAAGTCCTAGTCACCACCAGAAATGAAAAGTGCCACTAACTCTGGTGTCCATGGAGCCAAGCACGGAACCTGTAACAAGGAAGAGGCCCCCTTCCCTGATCAAATGGTGTCAAAGGAATCCAGATAAAATCAAAGGCATAAATATAAATGAGATCAGAGTTTCTGATGTGGTTTGAATGTCTCCTCCAAAAATGTGTTGGAAACTTGGTCGCCAATGCGGTTGTTTTGGGAGGTGGAGCCTGATGAGAGGTCCTGGGAGCAGAGTGTATGCATTCATGTTATCATCACAGGAGTCATTAGAAAAGGAGTTTGGTGTTCCTCTCTCTCTCTCTCTCTCTCTCTCTCTCTCTCTCTCTCTCTCTCTCTCTCTCTCCTTTTTTCTCTCTTTCTCTCTCTCTTCTTTCCTTCTTTGCTTCTTTCCTTTTCTCCCTCAATAAGAAGATCCTTTCATTATGGAGGCGGACACTGAGGACTCAAAATGTTCCAAAGCAGAAACCCAGAAGCTGCTAAGAGCTCAACAGTACATCAGACTTAAACTCACCCACCATGGATCAGGGAATTTGCAGAGGAGGGGATGAAGATTGTAAAAGCCATGCTGGGGAATGTGGAAGGTGGGTGTTTGAAGATGGAATTAGGTGAGAAAAGGTCACACTTGGAGTAATTATATAACTGGTTTTCCTACAAAAATGAGACATGGAGACAGGTGCACAGAGACTGTCATGTGACAACAGGTAAGCATTGGAGTGCCAAGAACGGCCAGCTGTTGCCAGCAGCCAGATGAGAGGCAGAAAAGACACTCCTTCAGCCACAGAAGGAGACAACCCTGACCTCTCCCTTGAGATTTCCACCCTCCAGAGCTGTGAAAGAATCTCTGCTATTAGCTACCTGGTGTAAGTGCCCTTGTTACAGCAGTGCTAAGAAGGTAACCGAGAGGCAACATTGATGTAATACACATGCTAGAACTAGCTGACAGATTTTACATCGATTGTCATAAAAGTATCTTCATGAGCAACTAAAAAGTAAAAACAAAAAAAAACCATTTAGCAAAAATGTGAAGTTTCAAGGAAGAAAAGAAGATATGAATAATGAACAGATAGAAACGTTTAGAATAAAAAATATGATAATTAAGGTGAAAGACTCAAAGCTCAACAGCAGAAGGAAGGATCAGTGGACTTCAGTGCAGAACCATACACATTCCACAACTGAACAACAGAGAATTTTAAAAGACTAAAAAAAATTGATGGAGCTTCAAAGACATGTACCACTGTGACAAAAGGTAGGTCTAATGTTCATGTCATTTATAGTCACAGAAGAACAGGAACAAGACATTAAGGCTTGAAATGACTCTAAAAATGGCAAAAAAAAAAACCCTCCCCAGATTTGTCAAAAGACATAAACCTATGATTCATCAGAATCCAAAGAAATCCATACCAAGTTATATTAAAGTTCAACTTTGAAAATAAATAAGACAAAGATCTTTCTCTTTTCTTCTTATTTTTTTAAATATTTTATTTATCATTTTTAAGCACAGAGATACAGACAGAGAGAGAGAGAGAGAGAGAGAGAGAGAGAGAGAGAGCACACCAGGGTCACCACCTTGTGGGTCTGGCTTTTGTGGGACCTGGGGAATTGAACCCCGGGGCCTTAGGCACTGGAGGTAAGTGCCTTAACCCCTGAGCCATCTCTCCAGCCCAAGACAAGGATCTTGAAAGAAGCGCCACCTTGCCTTCAGGGGAAAGTTTCAATGAGAGAAAGTTTGAGATCAGAGACCGTGGTGACTGGAGCACAGCACACGTCAAGTGTCCTTCAGAACTCTAACAAGTGAAAGTGGATTTAGGAAGGCAGATACAATAAAGCCGAGAAATAAAAAGAATGAGCAACAAAAGATAAAATGGCAGTTTTCAGCCACAGTATATCAGTAACCACATTTGACAGGAATGTTCTAGATACCCATGGAAGACAAATTGGCAAAGTGGGTTTTAAAACTTGTTGACTACAAGGAAATTACTTCGAATATAATAATGTAGGCAAATTGGACGTCAACTGATGAAAAAATATACATCATTCCAAAACCACTAGGAAGCGGTGATGTCTATAATAACAGCAGATAAACTAGACTTTAGAGGGAAAAAATTGTGGGAGATAGAAAAGGGCATCAATTGATGATAATAACAATCATTTTTAAATGTTCCAACACCATATAGCAGAGCTGCAAAATATGTGAAGCAAAAATCATAGAACTAAAAGAATACTTGATGCAGTTTGATTTGAAGACTTGAACACTCTATCTCAAGAATTGATAGAGAAACCCAACAAAGCCAGCAAGTGTGCCGGATAACTTAACACATCAACCAACAGGAACTAATCAGCATTTTCAAGACATTGCTTCAAACCAACAAAATGCCCATTCAAGTGCCCACAGAACATCTACCAAGACAGATCATATCCTGGGTCATAAAGCAAACCTCAACAAATTTAAGAGAACAGAAATCATATGTAGAGTGTGTTTTGACTAAAATGAAATCAAACTAGAATCAATAAAAAATAGGAAAATCTCTGAACACAACGAAGCTGAACAACACACTTCTAAAAAAAAAAAAAAAAACCCATGGCTGAACTAAAGAGCGTATCTCAAGGGAAATAAAATTATGATCAACTAACTTAAGATAAAACTACAACATACCAAATTTTTGTGGACACAGCTTAAAAAGTGCCGACAAAGAAATGCACAAGTCTAAATACATGCATTCCAAGACAGGAAACGTCTTAAATCAATCATCAAAGTTTCCATTTCAAGAACCAAGGTTAAAAAAAAACAGCAAAATAAACTCATGTCAGGCAGAAAGCAGGAACTAATAAATACAACAACAAACATCAATGGATTTAAAACAGAAAACAAGAGAAAAACAGTGAAGCAAAGAACTGTTTTTTTTTTTGAAAAAAATTAAATTGATGAATTGCTAACAATACTAACTCAAAAAATTAAGAATATAAATGGAGGCATGCATCGGAAAAAAGGATTCAGGAATACTACAAACAACTGGGTGCTCATAAATTTGACAGCCTAGATGAAATTCAGCAGTACTTACAAACAAATAGGAGAAACAGAAAAGGTCACAGCAAAGCAATCTACAGAGTAAAACAAATACATATGGCTCGTCCATATGTGCGATGTCATTCCTAATTTAATATTGCAAACATTTTCACCCACTAAATTGACAGAATCCTGAAAGTTTCATAAAGAGCCCAGAGGAGTATATTCTCTTACGCACCACCATTGCTATTGAATGGAAGATTTCCTTACACTTAAGTGACAAATGCAAAGTAGATAATAATGAATGGAATTTTTCTACATGGACATTAAAGAATAGTTGTTATTGACAAGTACATGATACAGAGATGACTCCTTCCCCCCCCCATGAGAATTTAAGACTTTACAGTAGTGGCAAAATTCTTCTCTTTATTGGACTTTTCTAGTTACATGAGAAATCCATCCTCATTGCAATAAACCAAACACACAGCGGTGCATGAGGAAAACTCAATAACTGTTGCACCTCACCCCCCCAAGCAAGGTTACTGATATTAACATTCTCCTGGGTATCCTTGCATACTTTTCTCTATAATGAGCAAGCACACCAAGAGAGGTTAGCAAATTTAATTTCTTTATAAAAGTATGATCATGTCACTCAGCTTAATTGGGAAATTGTTATCCTTGTAATATTACAGTATTTCCACAAAATTATAAACCATCTTTTTAAATATCTGCTTATAAGTCCAAAACATAGATGTATCGTGGTTTAGCCAACTGTGATCTTGGGAGGATTACGGTATTGCACTACTTCAAGTACTGAAGGAAACCAAGTTTTTGTGATACTACATTTAAGTGCTGGTATTGTTACCAAGAAGAAGCTGGGAAAAGTGCATTCTTTCTTTGTAGCAAAGGAGGAAAAAAAAATCAGTCAAGTTAGTTTTGAATTTTTTGAAATTTTTACTTTGGAGGTGTATCCAGCATTTAGTATGAGCTAGAAAAAAAGATCTAAGGCAGCTTGGAAGAGTCAGACAAAATCAGCACAGTCCTGGCATGTTAGAAAGGGAGGCTTGAACAAGGATAATGGCTTTGTTAAAAATATATTTTTATTAATTTGTGAGGAGAGAGAGAGAGAGAGAGAGAGAGAGAGAGAGAGAGAGAGAGAGAGAGAAAGTGGGCAAGTGAGTTTTGAGCATGCCAGAGCCTTTTGTTGCTGCAACTGAGCTCCAGATGCATGCACCATTTTGTGCATCTCGGTTTACATGGGTACCCTGGGGAATCAAACCCAGGCCAGCAGGCTTTGCAAGCAAGCATCCTTAACCACCGAAATATCTCCCAGACCCAAGGATAATGTTTGCTAGATGATTTGTAAGTATTGGAGGCATAGCCAGAAAGAAAAGAGGTTGCTGACTCCTGAGAAAGAGAAGAGCCTATGCAAAGGCCTGGACCCTTCAGAGTAGATGTCCTGGAGAACTGCACTTCTAACAGGGAGGCAGGGCTTGACCAGATGGCCCGGGAGAGTGATCTCCCCGGGTGTGCCAGGGAGAGGGAATTTGTGTGTTAGTGTCTGGAGTGTGTGTGTGTGTGTGTGTGTGTGTGTGTGTGTGTGTGTGTGTGTGTGTATGAGTAAAACAGCAGAGGAAAAAAACCCATGAGATAGGACTTACTCTACACGTAGCTGGGGCTCATTGAAGGCCTTTAAGCAGGAGATGGCATGGTGAGATCTATTTTCAAACATTCACTTGGGGAAGAATACCATCAACAGAGCATTATAGGAGGTGGGGGAGTGTGCATCTAAGGAGGGAGCATTCACAGAGACACACAACCCTTGAAAACGCACACAGATGTGGAAAGGACTTCCAGTCAATAAAGGGCCAAAGGCACATGGCTCCATGTAAATGCCACTAGGGCCTCTCTAGTGTAGTCCAGAACTCGGCAATCCCCATGTCTGCAGAAGCTGTGGACAAACAG
>PVHP010004550.1:0-70345 GCA_004024765.1 Zapus hudsonius | reverse complement strand
GATGGAGATTGTGTTTGTATTTTTCAGGATATAGCAAGTGAGCTGTGGCCCATATAACCCTACCACCTGACAGCAGGCAAAAAGCTGAGATCATGGCAAGAGTTGAGCCACCACAGTCATATTGTGGAGGATTCATATGAAACCCTGCAGAGAAGGACGGGATGAACAAGAGACCCATAGCCACAGCCATTCAACCAACTCTGGATAAGCCAAATGTGTTTGTGTTTTTCAGGATGCAATGAGAGAGTTGTGGCCCATCTAACCCTACCAACCAACAGTAGGCCAATGGCTGAGATCCTGGCAAGAGAGGAGCCACCACAGTCATATCGGGGAGGATCCATAGGGAACCCAGCAGACAATGACAGATCAACAAGGGACCTATAACCACAGTCATTCAATCAACACAGGATAGGAATATGAGACAGAAACCAAGGATTTTCGACACAAGGACCCCTAAGCTCGCAACATTAAAGGAGTCTTATTACTCAATCACCACGACTCAGGGAACTGAGTGGAAGAGGGGGCGGAAAGATTGTGAGAGCCGTGGTGGGGGAGATGGTCCAGAGGCATGGCACCCATCAGTAACAACACACTTGGGCCAGGAAGACCAGGCTGAGTACTAGGATACCCAGGATCCCTTGCCACAAGGACTAATACAGACAGCCCACGGAGGAGGATATCCAACTGATCAGGGAGGGGGAGGGGGGAATTGGGGAATTTGGGATAACAACTCATGGTTTGCCCACTAAATAATGTAACTCATTATGGACAATAAATTTATATTAAAAAAATATATAAAGAGCTTAGAAAAACTAACACTAAGAAATCAAACAACCCAGTCAAAACCGGGTCATTGAATTGACCAGAGAGCTCTCAAAAGAAGAAACATAAATGACTACCAAATACTTTAAAAATGTTCAACATCCTTAGCCATCAGGGAAAGATAAATTAAAAATACTTTGAGATTCCTACTTACTCCAGTCAGAATGACAGTCATTAAGAAACCTTATGGTAATACATGTTGGTGAGGGTGTGGGGAAGAAAAAGGAATCTTTATTCATTGTTGATGAGAGTGTAAAATAGTGCAGCCACTATGAGGATCCATGTGCAGTCATCTCTAAAAAGCTACAAATAGAACTACCACATGACCCAGCTATATGATTTTGTAGCATAATCTCTAAGGTACAACAATACAACAGACACGTCTGTACATCTCTATTCACTATAGCTGTGAAACAAAATCAACCTAGATATCCATCAACCAATGAATGGATAATGAAGGTGTGGCACATATTTGCAAAGGAGTTTGATTCAGCTATAAAGAAAAGGGGAAACATTATACCGAATAATGTAGTCCAGGTTCAGAAAGAAAAATGCTACAGTTCTCTCCCATGCATAGGTCCTATCTTTGAAGTTTTAGATTTAGATGTAAGTTAAAGAAAGAGTCAGTATAGGCCAGTAAGCTTAGAAAGGGGTCCTGGAGGGACAAGAAGGAAGGGGAGGCTCAAGGGGAGGCGATAATAAATGGGATAGAAAGGTTTATGTGGTGATAGGTGCGAAAGTATTGATATATATTAAAAAATATTGAAACCTACTTTTTGTTAGCTAATTGAAAATACAATTTGGGGAAAAATGAGCAGAAGTACCTAGAAAGGGTGGATAATGCTGACCCAAGAAGCCATAGGAAAGTCCCAGGGTTAGTACTGGGTTTCTTGGCAGGGAGTTCCCAGAGGCTCCAAAATAATACTGGCTACTGGTGTTACTCTTGGTTGCCCTTTAAAAGTAGATTGTAATGCCCTATTGCTGAAGAGACCACATGTGTTAGTTATAGAACAGTGAGAAATCAATCTGGAACTGAGTTGGAAGCCGTAGCAATGGAAAATGTTATGCAGGTATTAGAGAGAGAGAGAGAAATGTCATCAACAGTGGTAACCAGCCATGGACCTTGTGTGCTACAGAACTGGCCAGGCAGGTTAAATGTGCCCATTGGTGCAATAGTGTCTTGACTGTTATGGGGTAACCAACCACTCTCCTGTCGGAGTTGAGGCCCATTCCACAGGAGGATACTCTTGCCTGCTATTGAAAACCTGGTCAAAAGCCCACAGCTTGCATGATCTTAGACCCTGGGGTGAAGCTACTACTGTTGTTTGGCTAAATGGATATGTTATGTGCCCATCAAATTGCCTCCCAAATATTCATGCTTATGCCCTTCGAGATTAGTGCTTCTTTTACCTTTGATAAGTGAATCTTCTTTTTGCTGTTGGCCTTAATTACTTGGGAGACTCAAAAAAAGCAGAGGGTTGAGAATAAATGACTGTTGAGTGCTCATCACTAAACAAGATCTCTTTATCACCCCCTTCAAGTAGTGTAGAAAAGGGGAAAGAAAAACAAAGAGCCAGAGGATTGAGAAGAATGCTTTGGATCACTGCCTTCTGTACTTGAAGTGGCCATTGCATTCTTGACCTTGAACAGAGCGACCCAACTGTTGTGATCTTCACAGGAACTGCACAATATTGGGCCCATCAACATTCCATCATGGATCGCAGAGGAAGACAAAAAAAGACACCAAAATAGAAGAGGGACTAGTTGGAAAGAAGAATAGTAGAAGGGGATAGGGGAGGGAGGACAAGAAAAGGTATCAGGAGGGGATCGAGATAAAAATATAAATGCATACAGAAGTTGACAAAACACAAAAATTAGAAATTCAGTATAAATGGGGAGTTCTAGAGTTCTATCTCAGGCTTTTTCTTTATGATCTTTATTTTGCCTTAAAGAGGCCACAATCACCTCTTATCCTTCCAAGGATCTGAGTACCCTTGTGGTCTCTCTCATCAGCCTTTGCAGCTACATTTTGGGAAACTATGAGTTTGAGTAATGGTCTTTCCTTGAATCAGGATCACCCATTATGACACCCTTCTACCTTGTGGCAATAGGTAGATCTAAGGGGAAGGGAAATGACTATATTTTGGGAGATGTCTTAAAAGCTGCTCAGCCAGAGGACTGGCCATTTGACAAGATTCTCTGTTCCCATTGTGTTCATGAACAAATTCAATATAATTGAGAGTCATTTCTAGAGAAGGTCAATAAACAAATTTAGATTGAGAGAATGTGGGCAGGGGTGACAAGAATTTCTAAGGGATTTTAACTTCTGATGTTTTGTGTCTCTGTGATTATGAACTGAAATGAGGTCAATGGAGTGTCTGTATGGAGAAAGAGAGTGAGCAAGAGAGGGAGGGAGAAAGAGAGAGTGTATGTGTGTTAATCTCTGTTTATCAGTTTGATAAGATTTAGAATCATTGTGGAAACAAATCTCTGGTCATGTATGTGAAGGATTTTCTAGATTAGGTTATTTGAGGTGGGAGGACCCACCCTAACTGCAGATGGTACCATCTCACAGGTTTGGTTACCGGACTGTATAAAAAGGAGAAAGTTAGCTAAGCATTCAGTTTTCACTACTCTCGACTTCCTTTCTGCTAATGTGATGATGTAAGCCTCCCCCTGTTCCTTCCATGTGTCCCCCCTCTATGATGGACTACTTTACCCTCTGGAACTGTTAGTGAAAATAAATTCCTTCAGTAAGCTAATTTTGGTCAGGTATTTTGTCCCGGCAATGAGAAAGTAATAGAGAGAGGGGGGGAGGGGAGGAAGAAGAGATAAAAGAGAAGAAAAGAAAGAGAAGTGAAGAGAAGAAAGAGAAGAGAAAATGACCACAGGGTTGGTGTAGTCTGAGCCTTCGTCATCTGCCTATCCAGTATTGAGTTGGTGCCCATTCTTCTGCCTTCTCTCTCCTCTATATTTTAGTTCCCATATCTGTGCTGGATGGATGTAGGAAGGTGGATGTTACTCTATATTGGTGATTGTCAGGATTTCCACCTCATTTCATTTGTTGGGGCCTCAGGAGTTATAGTGGCTTGGTCTGGTGGAAAAATGGCTGGGCATATCTCCTGAACCCTTCTTATGGAGAGATTAGCAGGCAAGACACAGAAGAGCGTCTGCTCAGAGATGCATCCTAGCATGCTGGGTTCGTCCTTCACATGACTTAGAGCAGGGTGTGCTCCTGTGAGTGCAGCTAGGACAGCAGCTGGGCAGGGACTGAGATGTGCTCGAATTCTGTCATCACTTGGCTAGAACATGCTGTCATTCCAAAAGTGCATTTCCTTCCAGTCAACAATATGTATATATGTCCCAGTATATGAGTGTGTGTGTGTGTGTGTGTGTGTGTGTGTGTGTGTGTGTGTGTGTTTGGATAGAAATGTGTAGACAGACATGAGGATATGGTGTCAAATGCTTTTGGTGCACAAACTTGGCCATGTACTTCCAGGGCAAGGGGTGAGTGTGCACATGCGCAGTATGTGAGGGAAGGCCTCTCTGCTTGGCTTGGCCTTGGGCCGCTGGCTTCCTAGGGGATGAGTTTGGATTTGTCCTCTCTGTTCTGGGTCGATGGCATTGATCTAGGAGGAGTGAAGAATCAATTGTAATTTGGTTGGAGGGCCTGGCGCCAGAGTGTGTAAAGAGTAATTAGAGGGAGAAGAGCTGATGTAGAAGACTGGGCTCTTTACCTTTGATGGGGGTGAGGTTCTGGGCAGATCCGGGCATGAGTGTAGAGGAGGCACAGTCCAAGAGGTCCAAGAGCTCCTTTCATCGGTGCATGACCTCTAGCTCAGCTCCCTTTCCTCTGCTGGTTTCAAGACAAGCTTGGAGAAGAGCACTCAGAAAGCATTGGGGACTGAAGGCCAAGCGTCTTGCTTCTTTTGTCCTTGTTGCTCTACGATGTCTTGCTCTACATGATCTTCTGACAGACACTATGCCTTGCTCTCATGAATCCCTCACATAATAATAGAAATATACATCATTTATTCAAGGTGTCTGCCTTTTAATACATTTGTACATTTTTTGTCTCATTTGAACCTTACATCATAACTATGATGTCAGTATCATGATCTAGTTGATGGTAAGAAAACAGAGACAAACATACATGGTGATTTGCCAGAATTCCCATAGTGTGTTCTTGGCAGCACTGAGTTCACACTCCAGACCAAATTCTACATTTTAATAGGTGCTCCCATACTGTGCTTCTCAATTAAGTTGCAGAGTTTTTGTGGATCTGAGGACCTATACTCAACTGGAGGAAGGCTGGTGAGACAGGAAGTAACCCGGGCTTTGGGAGGATAGGTCTTGCTTTGCTGAAGTGTACCTGAGTCATGGTAAGGATTTATAGAGTGTAGATTCCGAGGTATTCCTCCCCCTGCCCAAGTTCTGATTCTTTTGGTCTGGGGTGGGTTGTACTCTGTGTCTCAGGGATTCTAATGCAGTGGCTCATGAGCCATGCTTCGAGAAACAGTTTCATGGAATGGAAGAAGAGAGATGTCAGGAAGCAGAGGGTGCAAGCTGAGGGCAAGGGGCTGCCAAGAGGGAAGCATGTGTGTTGGCATGCTCTGTTTGCCTGTGGGCAGGTCTGAAGGGGGAAGGAGGCTTCGGGAGAGGGGGCCTGTCCCATCCATGAATGAGGACGGAATAGTGGAATGACAATTCTAAAGCCCAGGCTTTAGAACTAATCTCCAGCATTTTCAGAATCCTTCAATTTTGTGGAGGCTCCTTAAGACTCTGCTCCTTGGAATTTGGTGGAGAATCTTGCATCTTTCTTAGCCTGGTTGGGGTCCTGATTAGATTGGAGGAAAATGTGGCAGGAACTGGAAAAGGAGCAGGATCCTCATGGAGAGTGTGGTGTGCTTGGTGTCTTCACCGCACTGCTAATGGTAACAGATTCACAGCAACTACCACTAAATGCCTGTGATTGCTTTGTCAGCTCCAGGAGTGAAAGAAAAGATCTCTGTGCTAATGGATTCATCAGCAAGGAGGGGAGGGAAGGAGGGGTAGCTGTAGGAAGGGGAAAGCTGCCCAGGATTCTGGAAAGAGAAGAAAGATGGGCAAACATAACAAGTGAACGTGGTGTTAGTGGTTTGAAGACATATCCTCCTGCTCTGGCCAAGGGCCCTTCTGTCTTATATGGCAGCCTTCCTAGGATGAGAACTGTTACTTCCAAAGAGTTGATGTTTGCTCTTGTGCACACTAGGTCATTCTTTTCTGAGAATCAGGAAACTTTCTTTAGGAAGAAGTAGACCACAAGTCAGGTTGAGAACCAAGCACAGTGTTCAGAGCTTTTATTCTCCTCAAGAAATTTGCAAAAATATTCTTGGTCTCCATGCTCTACTCTTCAAAACAGCAGATAAACCTATTCTAATCCCTTGAGGCATATTGACTATACTTCTGAGATATATCCTAGACTACTAAGGGCTATTATAGACTATGAAGACACAGTCAAGTGATGTCATAGAACATGTGACATGGTCAACACTAGAGAATGTGGGTGAGAACTGGTTAGGAGATGCAGAAGGAAAAGGAGACTATTAAGGTAATGGTTATAATTAGAAGGGGAAGAATTTTAGGGTGACTTGAATATTATCTTTTTAATATTCTATGAAGTAGTTTGACCTTCAAGCCACCAGCAGGTTTGCTACTAAAGGATACATGATCCCCTTTAGGCCCATCCTTTACCCATTTCTGTTTTTTTTAATGTGATGTGCCAGTCGCAGATGGCACCCATCCCCATTCTGTTTCCTGTATTCAGTGCGATTCTCACTCCTTATGCAATTACTCATCCATGAGCCAGGCTGGGATGCATAACAATATATCTTCACATTTGGAGAATACTGCACAGTCTTCAGAGACCTTCTATACCTATGATGTCATTTGATGCACATGGCACACCTTACAGGAGGCAGTGCAGTGCCATGATGAAGAGCACAGATTCTGCCAGTGGCTGCCTGGATCCAGTCACTGCCCTGGTTCTGATAGTTGGCAGGAGCTTTCATCTCTTCTGTAAAATGGAGAAAGTAACAGATCGTTCCACTTAATGTCATGAAGATTCAAAGATTGAACCTTTGCAGAGCACTTGTAATAGGACCTGGCTGGTGGGAAGCTCAGTTTGTGTTCGTGCTACTATTATTGACTACCTTGGGTCACTAGAAAGGGACACTAAGGGACACTAAGACTCAGGGTAAACAGAGCTAGGAGTTGACAAAGTTGAATGGGAATCCACATCTTCTGGCTCCATAGCCCTGAAGTGTGGTAGTGCTGTGTCACCAAGCTATTTAGTGTGCTTGCCATAGTCTACTTACCTCTTGGTCTGAAAGTCCACAGTGACTCAGATCAGAATTGTTGTAACCTCTGTGGAGAGTCTACCATGTGCTAGGCATAGCTGTGGGTGCTTTATGATATGAGAGGAAGACATTTTTGCCTCCTAAGTCAAAGGCGTTTCATTGGATTGCATCTGACTCTGGCTACAGGTAAGGGGCTCCTGCCTCCTGTTCCTCTGAGAGCTGCTAGATCAGCAGTCCCTGTGGTGGGGCGCTGTCCACAGTGCTGAGTATGCTGGCAGGACTGGGGCAGGGTGTGCAGAAGACTGCTCCCTGCCGTCCTTAGTCAAGGAGGTTCTCTGAAGCCACACATCTCTCTGTGTCCCCAGAGGCTCAGGCATTAGGATTCAGCACAGGACAGGAGTGTCATCTCTTCTTTCTCAACCTCTCCTCCTTTCCAGGGATAATGAGGGCAAGAGAATTGACAGATACAGTGCCAAATGTGTGAGAGGGCACACACGTGCGTATGCATGTGGCACAGTGTGCATCTTTGCTGCGAATGTATGTGTTTCTATGGTTCTCTACAGGGCCGTATATATGTGTGAAAGTGCGTGGGTGGGTAGGTCTGTATGTGGCAGCATAGCACCTGCATGTGTGGGTGTTGTGAGTGTGTGTGTGTCCCTGGAGTGTGTGGTGTGGGGACTGTGTGGGAGGAGGCTAACAAATGTGGTCTGCACCATGCTGACGGTGTGGTGGATGTAGAGTTCTAATTTTCATGGCTTCATCTTTTTTCCTCCCTGAGTTGCTTGGCACATAGCAGTACCTGCAGAAGCACATACAACCCCCCCACATACCTCAAGTCTTTACATGCCAGCTTCACCCACATGCAGACACAAAAGGAATTCCCTGGCATTATAGTGTAGCACTCAAATATTCACGAAGACCTAACATGTGTACTCCGAGCACGTGTATACATATGTCTAAACCCAACACCCAAGTTGTTCTGTCTGTTCTTTCCCTTCGTTCAATCTTTTGTGCCTTCTTTCCTCTATCCTAGGAGTATTTATCCTTGGCCTGAACTCCTGGCAAATCAATTCACAGGGCTTGGTTCTGGCACAATAAGAAGGGCTTTTCATCCACTGACATGACAGGATTTCCTCTCAGAAATGTAGATTTTGTCCTTTAATGTCACTCCTGGTTCAAATAGGCTCCTGATGGCTCCACCTGCTGGTGGCTGTTCACTAGCATCAGTAGCAGGTGCAGGGTGAGAAACTGGGTACCCTAGAAACCAGAATTAGGGTGAAGCCTGGACAATAGGCTCTATGTTAGCATTAAAAGAGTGTATTTCATGTGGGCAAGTATTCTTCAGACAGGACTTAGGCAAGAAAAGAAGAATGTTCTAAAGCTATCTATGATGGGAGTTCTGATGTGAGGTATCCTGAGGTCCCATATGACATGAACTGTAGTTCAGTGTGCATTAGCCGAATGATCCCTGAAGATGTGGTGTATTTGCACACAGAACATCTGTTTAGGGCATGGACTTTGTAGGTCACATGTGTGTGGTTATTTGAAGTGATCCTGTGTGAACCTATGTGCAGACGTGTCCCACACTTATGGGTGGACTTCTACACATGCACTTTGGCATGTACATGAACTGTCATATATCCTGTCAGTTAGCGTGTGTGTGGTGTATTGTTGTGTGTGTTTGTGGAGAGATGTGGGTTTCAGTTGTACTAACAGCATATGACAAGAGTGTGAGGATTTCTGTCTATGCCAAACCATTCAGCCTAGAAACAGGCCCTGAGAATGTCAACATTTTCTCCCACACTGTAGACTCCTGATTTCTCTGCTTCTGAAGGTATTGCCACCCCTTTTCTTTCTTCATTCATGCTATCTTTAAATACACATCACATTTAGTGAGATCAATTCTATGGAATTCTGTGTACAGATGTTCCCAAGCTTCTGTTGTCTCAGGGTCCAAGGGCAGCTGACCCATGCACTGATGTCCTGCCTGCTTGCCAGGAGTGGACTGTCTGTCTGGAAGATGAATGGAAAACCATCCATGCTCACTGACTCCCTCCCTTTCATGGTGTCTTGCAGGGCTCGTGCCTCAAAGAACTTCCAGAAGGGACAGTAGCCCAGGGCAAAGAAAGGCCCTTTCTCCCCAGAGCAACTGCTTTTCTCAACCCGCCTTTCTAGTGCTGGAATGTTGCAGAGGCTGCTCATTGCCCCTCAGTTGACCTTGGGGAGTTGCCAGGCAAGCAGCCCTCATAGCAGCCTGCCCCTCTGTCCTCTTCTCTCCACATTTCTCCTTCTATCAGCTCATTGTCCTGGGTTCTCCATGAGACTCTCTTTTCAGAGCCTCTCATGCCCCCCCCAACCTCAGCCGGCTTCCCCAGCAGCTGTGCCCACCCCCAGGTCCAGTTTTTGCTTTGCTTTTCCTAGTTGCTTTCCTAGAAAGGGGACATTCTCTCTCTCTCTCTCTCTCTCTCTCTCTCTCTCTCTCTCTCTCTCTCTCTCTCCACACCTAGCTTCTGAGCTCTCAGGAGCAATAACTCTGAATAAACTTTTCTCCTTTTCCAAATAGATCCTGCTACTATTTATTTGTCTCACTCACCCCCCCAGGAATACACCTTTGCATACACACCAACATCTCTCTAGCTAAGCCTTGTTGGGTCAGATGATCCTGTCTCCTGTACAGATGAATCTACACTCTCCTGTTGTATTTTTTTCTAATTATCCAAAACAGACACTGGCTGCAGACAAGCAGTAAGGTTCAACACTACCCCCTTACTTTCAACCTGGGTCACAATAGCTGCATACCACAGAACACCCAAAGGCCACACTGTGTACCTGTCCTGGGCATATGGCCCTTGAACTCTCACAGTAGACAGGCCCTCCAATAACCCCTTAGTTCACTTAAATCTTCTGAGCAACCCAATTGACACTAACTGCAAGTTATGTGAAGGCAGGAACTATGTGGAGGTAGGAGTACTTGCTTACTGTAAGGTGAAGCCTGCAGGTAATGGGCTCCTGCCTCTGGTTCCTCTGAGAGATGCTGGATTTGCTGAATGATTACCTGGATGCTTACAGAATTCCGGAAGGGGTTGAGCATTGACAGAATTCCCAAGGTTAAATAGAACACTTAAGGATACACTGGTGATGACGTGAGGCAGGGATGGGACTCAGGGCTTGTGACTCTGAGGCCAGCAATTTCTCCTTAGACCTCATTTGCCTTGTGTCCAAGCACCATGGAAACTTGTTGCTGTGGTAGGATCTGTCCTGGATGTTTGCCAAGAGTAAATCCGGCTGTCTCCAGGCTCCCCCAACTCTGCAGCCCAGCAAGAGGATGCCAGAGAGGAAGATAAGGATAGGGCTTGGAAGGAGAGCTTTGCTAAAGGCTCCATGGAAGTAGGATGGGGCAGGAGCAAGCACAGGGACCCAAAGGGAGGGCTGGAGAGGAGGCAGCAGGGGGGAAGAGAGGCAAGTGCTTCAGTCTGACCTCTGACTTGGATCTGGTGTCCAGCCCCTCCTTTCCTGTTGCCTGCACCTGGTGTAACACAGCTTATGCCAAGGCTCTGGGGAGTGAAGTCAATGGTATAAAGATGCATTGGCATCTCCCAGCTCCCTTACACAAGGCCCTTTTGTGTGGGCTTGATAACTAAGTGTGGAGGGTCCCTGGAATGAGAGATCTGGGGTCGAATGGGTGCCAGAAATAGACTCCCTAAAGGCCTTCCAGCTGTGGCTGCAAGGCCCATTTTCCTCTCCCATCCCCAGCTTGTCCATCTGTGGGTCCCAAACAGAAGCAGAAGCTTCTCCCTACCCCATCACAGGGGCCTCTTTTGACTCCCTAACCCCTGCCTCTGTGCTTCTTGGCTTTGTTGGAACCAAAGGCAATGCTTTCCTCTAAACCCTTCTTGAGGACCAGATTTAATTTGTTACCTCCTTCCATTAACCCTGCCCTGATGTTACTCTCCTTTGCCTACTCCTCAGTCTCACCCTTCCCATCTGACCATTTCCTAATTTTCCCCAACAATCTCTGTTCTTAACATGGAAGCCTCCCTGTGTTACACAATGGATAGCCAGGTCAATTTGTTACTGCTTTGGTGCATACATTGCCTTGGACCCTTATTGAATGTCCACTCTGAGGTGTACACTGGGGATGCTTGATACACTGGCTCATGCCCTCAGTAGGTTGTCTATCCACATCTCCCTCCCTAGCAGTATCTTGTTTCTCTGTCCTCCTTTTCCTTTCTCCTTTTCTGAAGGCTGAGCTCAGTTCTCACCTAGCTACACCACCACCACCTTCTTGTAGTTCTACTGCTTTTTAAGCCTGGGTGCTGTAGTGTGTGTGTGTGGCTTGTTCCTGAGAGTTCATGAAGCCTTGCCACTATGATGGCAGTGTTGAGAGGAGATGGAACCTTCAGGAAATGGCACATGGTGAGAGGAGCCTAGGTCATTGAAAGAGCTGCCCTTGGAAGGGATAAAGGCAGTTCTTGTAGGAATCCTGACAAACCTTGTAACAGGAACTTGGGAACTTCACAGAACTTTTCTCCAGCCACCTGATCCAATTTCATTTCCTCTTGTCTTTCATAAGTTTTTTCAAAACAGATATGCTAACCAGGATCTCTGGTCCATTCAGAGAAAGACAAGGTGTGCTGGTTAAGTTTTGTTGTCAACTTGATCTTGGGTGGGTATCTGAACTTGTTTACAGGAAGGTGGCCATCTCAGTAGGGGGAGGATATAAGGGTTACAAGACCCCACCCTAAGGCCATATAAAGGGGAAGGAAATCTTTCTTTCCCCTGCGTCTCTCTCTCTCTCTCTCTCTCTCTCTCTCTCTCTCTGTGTGTGTGTGTGTGTGTGTGCGTGTGTGTGCTTGTGTGTGGTGCTGATGATGGGTATCTCTCTCTGTTTGGACCTGTGAAAAAGGGGACCAAGCTCTTTTGCCATTATGGAACTCCCCCTGGATATTTAACTTCAATAAATCCCTCCCTCCCATAAATGTGTCTGGTTTGGAGGTTCATCCCAGTGGTGTGTGGCTGACTACAACACAAGGTGACAGTATTAGTTTCCAAACAAGGCTATACTTTTTCAATGGTCAAAGGGTACATTTATGGAATGGAGCATCTATGGTGACAGCTTAAAATGAGAAAATTCTTGGACCCAGATACTGTATGCCAAACCCTTTTGTGATGGTTAATTTTAGGTGTCAGCTTGATGGAGTTGAGCGCTACCTAGATAACTGATAAAGCATCATTTGGGGATGTATCTCTGAGGATGGCTCCAGATGAGATTAATGTTTGAAACCACAGACTGAGTAAAGAATGTCCACCCTCACCAGTTTGGGTGGGCATTGTGTAACCTGTTGAAGGATAAAAGAAGAAAGTGAAGCAAGGGTGAATTGCTCTCTTTGGAAGCTGGGACACTCATCTTCTACTGCCCTGCATAAGAACTCTAAACTCTCAGGAATTCAGACGCTGAAACTTACATCAAGTTGTCAGACTCAGGCTGAATACCACCACATGCTTCTCTGGTTCTCTCGTTTTTGACAGCATATTGTTGGACTTCTCAACTTCCATAATTGCATGAGGCAATTTCCATAATGAATCCCCTCTCTCTTTTTCTTTCTTTCTCAATTGGTTCTGTCTCTCTGGAGAACTTTCACTGAAATACCATTGCTTTTTCCCTAAAGATTTAAGAGTTCATTTTTTGTTTTAATTTTAAACACAGTTTTCATGGCAAATTGTAGCACACCTACAATGACCCCGACACTACCTTTGTTTCACAAGCTCATCTTACAATGTACCATGGACACTGTTGTACTAAGAGATAGAGATCTACATTGTCCCCCTTTCTGTCTGGCAGGTACTCAACACCTGTGGAAGTAATGATGCATCTTCCAAAGCTGGGTCATAAAAGGTAGTGTGGCTTCCACTTGGTTCTGTTAGAATGCCAGGTCTTCGAACTCAGCCACCATGCTGTGAGGAAATCCAAACAGACTATGGAGAAGCCTGCATGAGAATGAAACAAGACCCTTCACTGACAAGCCGGGTTAATGACCAGCTAACAACCAAGTGAGGATTCCATCTTTAAAGCATAACTTCTGTGCTCAAGAGGAGCTGGTGCCATATGGAGCAGAGAAGTATTTTGACCAAGTGCTGACCAAATTGCAGGCTCATAAATAAATAAGTGACTCATAATTATTTTAAGCCATTGTATCATTTTGGGCTGGGGTTTTATGTGATAATTGATACCATTTCCTAATTATGCCAACCCGAAACATCCTTTTTTGGTATTCACTTCTTTGAATTTACAGCTCCCCTTCTTCCTTACAAAAATCTGTCTCAACACCTGTCCTACCCTATAGTTCTACTGAAAGCTCTGAAAGCACTGAAGAAGGCAAGAAGTGACATGCTACTGGTTTTGAGTTCTGTAGTTCAGTGGATGTGAAGAGGGAGTGGGGATAGTCTCCACTCCTAGACCTGAAGCTGCCACCAGCTTCCTTTCTCACTTGTCCTCTTAGGCTTTGGGCATGCGTGAATTGGTGGTTAAGTGTGCTTTTTCCCTCAGGATAATCAGTAAGACTTGCATTCTGTATTTCTGAAAATGAACCTCCCTGTGAGGTTGAAAGATAACAGGTCTCCCTATACATGACATGCAAAGCACTCACTAGGGACATCCATGATAAACCAGGTCCATGTACGAGCCCACGGCATTGGTTCATGCTCTTCTCTCATGTGTCTCTTGGGACATCTGGAGTCCATGTTGCCCTTGATACTCAACAGGATATCCATGCCAGGGAGGACTGCCATCCTTCCTGAATCAAAGCTCAGCTGTATGTCAAAAGGAAAGGATGAGATTGCCCTCAGCTCTCACTGCCCTTTGCTATAATGTGTCCCTCTTGAGCTGATCTCCATTAGCACAAAGTGGCTGGCCAAGCAAACTGGACTGAGAATGATGGTGAGAATGGCTCTATCCTTTCCCCCTGCTCTCAGGCCACTATAAGAAAGTTCCTCTGACTGCAGATACTCCCCATATGGCAACAAGGAGGCATGTTCATGCCACAAGATGCCATGACACTGAGGCTAGCCTAGCATTGCTTATATCCCAACATCATTCCACTAATGTCAAATAGCTGCCTCCATGTTCTGGGAGGCTAAGAGTTCTGTTATAACTGGTTACATAGCCAGCTTATTGTTGCCACAGTGAAATACTCCAAGAAGCTCACTTCACAAAGAAAGGGGATTTATTTAGCATGCAATTTTGGAGGCTCAAGGGTATGGTGCCTTAATTGGTTTGTTTCTGATGAGGACTCCATGACTGATGGTTGATGGCAATGATGGGAATGTGTGCTGGCAGGAAGTTCTATCTCAAGCCAGAAAGCAGAAAAATAGGGAAGATTCTGGCTTGTGTTCATCATGATACCTCCTTCTCTCTCTGAGAAAGGGTCTTGTGCAGTCCAGGTGGCCCTACAATCCCCTATGTGGCTGAGGATGACCTTGGACTCCTGGTCCTCCTTATTCTACCTCCCAAGTGCTGGGACCTGCACCAACATACCTAGTTTCTTTCATAGCAACCCTCTTATGAGAACTACCAACTGGTTCCAGAACAACTAAGAGAGAATGTGAATGTCCCCAATGACCCAATGACCCAAGGATCGCTCAATAGAACGTCTTAAAAGATTTCATCTTCTAATACTGCCACCTTGGGGATCATATCTCCAATCACAGAAACATTTGATAGGACACAAACCTCATCCGAATAATAGCATTAATTCTGCAAATGCAGCCCAATAATTCTCAACAAATTAAGGACTGGGGAAAGTGTGTGCGTGAATGCATGTGAGCATGTGTATGGTACATGTGTGTTGGAGGTGAAATTGTTATTCTGGGACATGTTGGGTGGATATTAGTCCATCAATGTGTCCTAGAGTTTTCATCTCACTTCAAAGCCCCAATGAAGGCACCTTTGCCCAGAAAGAAAACCCAAATCAGTGCTCCAGAGAAAGGGTCTCCAGAATAATGTGCCTTGAGAGTGTTTGCATGAGTGGAGGGAGTGGGCATGTAGGAAGCTATCCAAAAGTCAGTTTCTCCAGATATATGAGAATTCGGAGCATCTTTGAGATCGACACAGCCATTCTTGGCTCTTAGTTGGGCACTAACCCAGAAGTTAGGGTGCCCAATGGTCATGGTCACATAAAACTCTCACAGAATCAATAGATTCCAGGTTCTTGTCTCATGAATTGGATGAATGAAATCCACAGACCAGAGAGTGAAGTTTAGAAAGATTTTACTAAATCTTAGGAGAAAGAAAAGAGTCAGAGCTCCTATAAATCAGGAGGGGATCCCCAGAACTGGGAAAACTCTCATGAAGGAAATTAAAGTGGAAATCTCCCATGATGTTAAATTCATCTGATCTCTGGGTCTTTCATGGGAATTTACTGGATCGGGGCTGGCTGGTCAGTTCAGTTTCTACACCAGGTGTCCAGGCACTTAGGAGGATTCCTTTAGGGAAAATAGAGACAGGGAAGAACAAGAGTCTCCCTTACAGGCTCAAGGACATTTCTGGCTTTTAACAACTTTTTGTTTACTTTTGGGGGCTCTGCTAACCCTAAACTGCCTCTGCTAAGTTTACCTGCATATGCTTGGTTCTCTGCTGGGGTCCTAGCTTGGAACCTTGGCTGGCTGTGGACTAAGAGAGTCCAGGTCTCAGGGATGGCTATCCCTTTGTCATTCAAGACCACTTCCTAAACCAGCTGCACGTGTGTGTTTGCACACATAGATGGGACTTTCCCAGCAGTAAGCCTGTTTCTTATTCCTTCGTGTCCAAGAGCCAGGGCTCTGTGGCTCACAAGCGCTTTGAGAGATGCAATTCTGAGCTCTCTGGTGTGGCTCCTCCATTTCCTTTCTTGGCCAACAGCCTATATTAGAGAGCTGTGGTTCTCACCACTGCCTTCACTCCTTGAAAGAACAAACTACAGCCTCAGAATGCTGGTGTGAGGTGATTGTTTGTAGATGTTTCCATGACACTCATTTATTCTTCCTGAAAATGCAACTGTCTTGGGGGAAGGGATGAGGAGAGGCTAGGTTAAGGAAACTGGAAAATAGGAAAACCTGCTCGTTTCCTTATCTTCCTTTCCCTATGTCCTCACTCCACGCCCAGTTGCTACCAAATCCATCTTGGTTCCATGCTGCTGAGATGTGTTAGGTTCTTAGTAAGGTAGGGGGAAAGAAATGATGTGTAAGAAGAAGCAGCTTTTATTTAAGAAGTGGGGGTAAACTTATTGCTCAGAGTTGGGATTTTAATGATGAGCAACGCTTGACCACCACTGGGGGAGGCAGTACGTGTGCACATACTGTGTTCCAGAGGGGTCACGTCACAGCTGAGCCAATGAGTCATTCCAAATCTTAGCGACTTTTAGAGGTCATTTTAGTCATCCACCTGACTTTGGGCTGGATGGAGGCTAACTTAATATCACGTTTGGTGGAGGTGGTGGTGGGCTGCTCAGAGAACAGTGCAAGGGAGTGGGTGTGGGGTAGGCAGCACGTGACCTCTTTGAAAAGCTCTTCAGCAAAGGACGTTCCCTAGTTTCCCCAGGATGCCTGGGTTTCCCCATCACAGAATCAGCACCAGTGCTCCCAGGGAACTGCTTTTTTCTGGATAGAAACCGGATGTAGGGTTCCCAGGGTGGGCGGGGCTCCATCCCTTCAGATGTGCCAGGGGTCTTTTGAGACTCCTTGAGTCCCGTTAGTCAGCCCGACAAGCTATCATTTCTTTCACCAGAAACTTGCCATGCAGTCTAAGCAAAGAACAGGGCTCAGCAAAGACGCTACGACGCCTTCTCCCAGGCAATGCGCATGATTCTGCGGCTCTGTGCTCGCCACACGTCAACGCACCTTGAAATGGGCTCGACTCCTTCGAGCCCAGACAGGCAGCCAATTCAGCCAATCAATCCTTAGACCTGTGGGCAGTGTCCAATAGGCAAGGGGTAGGGGCGGGCACAAAGGTCCAGGCCGGCTAGGCTTCACCGTGGACCTGGCTGCGCTCAGCCTCGGCTGGCAGTGCAGGTGCCGCTGCGCCGGTGCCGGGGAGGCTGCGCGCCGAGCGGAGCGGAGCGGAGCCGGGGAGGGATGGAGAGCGGGCCGCCCGGGCTGCAGGAGCACGGGCGCGGGGCGTAGGTGGGCGAGAGGCGGGCGCTCAGGCACGAGGAGTGTGCGGGCGCGGGAGCACTTTGCGGTAGGATGAGGCTCCTGGCTGGCGCGCGGTAGTACTATGATTTGGTATGTGGCCACTTTGATAGCAAGTGTGATCAGCACCCGAGGTCTCGCGGCTCAAGGTGAGTTGAAGTGCAGCGAGCGTCCCTCCTGCGCCCCTCCCGGCGCTCTCTCATCTTCGCTGCGGGCTCCAGCTCCCTCGTCCACCGGGTGAGGCTTGGGTTGGGGCCAGGCGCGCCTTGGGGCGCTGGCCCGAGGAGCCTGAACCTACGGGCTGCGGGGCGCGCGGGGAAAGTCGAGGCCCCCTTGGCCCACCTTGGGCTCTGAGCTTCACCCCGAGCTTGATGCTTCCTATCCGAGCTTTGGGGGACAGGGTGATTACTCTGGTTGCCGGGGACTTTGCGGGTCTTCCAGACCGGCTACAGTACATTCCAGCCCGGGTAGCGCCTGTCCGCGGACCAGCCCTCTGCCGCGAGGCGGGACCCAAAGGCTGAGACTGGGCAGCCACACGTTAGGGACCGGGTACCGGGCCCGGCGGGCGTCCAGCTCTCCGGCCCGCCCCTCTGTTGCCTGCACCTCTTGGCGGCTGAGTTCGGGTCCTATTTGCAGGTGAGAGCAGAACTCACAAAGCGGCTCGGAGCCGTCAGCTGGGGCCGGCGGTGGCATCCGCACGCGCCCATTCTAGCGGCACCTGGGCCACCGCCACGCAAAAGTTGTCGGGGAAGCGCCGCCGCCGCGCTGCGCTTCCCACCGCGCGGCAGGGCCGAGGGCCGAGGGCGGCGGGGGAGGGGTCTCCTGGGCTGGGCTCTCTCTGTCTCTCTCTCTCTCTCTCTGTCTCTCTTTCTCTCCTCTCCTCTCTCTCTTTCTCCTCTCTCTCCCTCCTCTCTTCTCTCTCTCTCTCTCTCTCTCTCTCTCTCTCTCTCTCTCTCTCTCTCTCCCTCTCCCTCTCCCTCTCCCTCTCTCTCTTTCTCGGCTTTCCCTTGTCTGAGCAAAGCCTGCGCGATGGGTGATGCAGGTCTGCACGCCAGGGCTTTCGTTTGGGAGATGGCAGAGCTCTGGGTGGCACCGGCTGTCGGCCCTTGTATGGAAGTCCTAGCGGAGCCTGGAGGCTGCCAGGACTCTGAGCTCACGGTGTCTGGGTGTGGAAGCGGGCAAGTTCACTTAGTGGGGAGGAGATGGCGGCTGGAGAGAACTAGTCCTTGGCTGGAAGTCGCAGGGAGGCGAGGACTGGAGACCCAGGGATCCCAGGGGAAGGGCTCTGCAGGAGATGCCTGGTCCGCTTCTGGGCACCATGCCTGGGGTGGTCGTGTGTGTGTGTGTGTGTTTGCTGGGGTGGTTTGAGAAAGTTTCTGGAATGGGATATGTCTCCTCTGCTACTTGGGAGGAGGTGACTGAAATAACAGTAGAGGGTAAAGGGAAGGACGGCTTTATGTCAAATGCTGTGATGGTCTGAATGGTTTTAAAGCTCTCCATTCGCCAGGTGGAAAAACTGAGACGCAGTGACCACGGAAGCTTATGGAAAGGGGGTGGATCTGGCTGGACTCCCCCTGTCTCTTTCCTTGCAGAGACCTCCTCCTCCCCTTCAGGTTTTGGTATGTTCCTGCTTCGGGACTGTCCCTGAAAGCACAAAAGGCTGTGTATCCTTTCAGATCCTGGAGGAAGGCTCTGAAATAGCCCAAGTCAGGATGGTGGAATAGTCAGGATTGGTTATGTATTTATTTTAAGGTTTAAGCACAGAAAAAAGGAAAGGGGGTTTCAGCGACTCAATGGCAAGATAGAAAGAGGAACTTCTCAACATTGAAGGTTGTTGGACACGAAGGTTATGCCTTCTTTTAGGGGGCAAGAGCTCCTTCTGTCTGGGACCTATGCCTCTGTTTGGGAGCAGAGGTGACTTAATTGGTCATGGGGGTGGCCTTTTTAGCCTAAAGTGGCTCTATGTGGCAGTCAAGAATTTGGGCTTAGCATTAAATTGACTGGATTCAAATCCTGTTTCTCCCACTTGCTGAATGTGTGACCTTGGATAAATTGCTTAACCCTTCTAAATGTCCCTTGTCTCAATGGAAAATGAGTTAGCACTGTTTGTGAAGATTTTAGGTGGTAAGCAGTAGTGGGTTGCCAGTTATAAAGTATATACTCATCTTATGTTAGTATTCAATATCTGTGGGATTCCTGGCTCATAATCCATTTCTTTCCCTTGGGCCAATCAGGTTTCTAGGAGTTAGGATAGTGTGTTGGGGGATGTTCAGAAAGCTGGGTCTGTCAGGAAGTGAGACCCCTTCGTGGATGACCTTGTCTGGCTAGAACCTCTTGTCCCCTGTATCCCACTGCTGTGTGGGTGGGGCATGCAGAACTACCAGGAAGTCCTTTTACAGGGTCTGCAAGCTTAAGTATTGCCATTTGCCAAAGGCTAGTGGAAGGATGCAGAGCCCAGTCTGTGGAGGAAGAGGACACCTATTTGCCTCTGAGGCCACAGTTGTGGTGCTGGTGAGGGGCTTCCTGGGAGAACAGCTGTTCTTTGAGTGGCAGAGATGACTTCTGGTGAAATCCCCCAGCCATGAGGACTTTTGAAATGCCACTTCTAAGATTAGCTGAAGCAAGAACCACTGTGGGTGAAAGAGGTAGGACCCTTCAGGCCATGTCGCTCTGTCTTTTAGTCTACTCTGTCATCCCAAAGTGAGGGTTAGTGATGGGTCTAGACTCTTCCTTTTGATTCTGATCATGTGTGTCTTGAAAGTGACTGAGGTCAGTGGAGAGGTTGAGATGAAAAGAGAGAGGGGCTTAGTCTCAGTATCCCAGGCATCTGCCCAGCAACCTGGGGGAGTTCCCACACATGTAGGCCAGGTGTCACTGACTTTGTACCTTCCATAAGGGAGGGAAGTTTGGTTTTTATCCCCAAGGCTGCCCCCATTGTCTGCCAGAGTCTGTGCATGGACTGACCCTGGTTCTGGTGTCCCTAGATAAATTGGGGTCTGACTCAGCTTCTCATGTTGGTTGAACCAGTGACCTCTATTATCTACCTGACTTTGACCCACCCTTCCTTTATTCAATGGGGATAGGAAGGACTTGGTGCAGGAAGTGGTCATCAAGTGCAGGGTATGTGTGTGTGTGTGTGTGTGTGTGTGTGTGTGTGTGTGTGTGTGTCTCCCAGCACATATATTTTGGAGGCAGAGCTGTGCCTAGCAGCAAGCCCTCTGGGAGAAGCTGGGGTAGGCATGTATGGGAAAGGTTGTGGGGTAGTAGGAAGTGTTAGCTGGCAGATGTGAGTCTGTGGCCCGACATGTGCTAGTCTCAAGAGTTTTCAGGTCCTAGGGGCCTGGCAGTTCATGTTCATGGCTCTGAGACAGATAGCTAGGATATGGTTACCTGAGGGTCAGAGGCTTCCTGTCTGGGAGGCAGCATCCCTGCACCCTTCCTTGCTCTCTTGTGCACAGGTTTCTTCTCTACCCTCTCTCCAGCCAGGGCATCCCCTAGTCCTTGGAACTTGCCTGTGTTTTCTCTAAGCCCTGCTGGGTGATCATTTGACTCTCTGTAGCCTTTCTTTTGGCTGCACTGAAAATGTGGGGGTGAGAGATGAGCCCCAGTGAGGGATGCACTATGAGCATGATATTTAACCAGTTCTTTTCTGCATGAGAGTTCCCCTTATCCCTCCCCCCACACCTTTTTAGCTAGGGTTGTGGATCTCCAGGGAGAAATTTCCTTCTGTCTACTTTCAGGGATGAGTTAAGCAATTTTTGTAGAGTGTATGAGTGAGCTGTGATTGGTGAGAACTTCTAGCTGTTTAGAAGAGTATGTGTATACATGAGTGTGCATATGTGTGCATGTGTGTACACCCCTGCATGTGTGTGTGTCTGTCTGTATGTTTGCATGTGTGTGCACACCTATATGTCTATACACTTATACATATCCCTGCATGTGTGCACACAGGTTCATGCCTGTGAGATGTGTGTTAACCTTTAGATATGTGTATACACATATGTGCACCTGTGTGTTCATGTATACATACATGGAGTGCAGTTAGGGGCTGGCCTGAGGTAGGAGGCAGGGAGACTGCTCGGAGACTCTGCTTCCTTGTTCCCTTGTTCTGCACCTGGATCCAGGCAGCCCAGATGTTCTCAAAGTTGGAGGCTCATGCCCAGGGGCTGGTGAAGGATGCCTGAGGTCCTAGAGAGAAAGCCTGAGTAACAGGACAGAAGCTCAGCTTATTGAGAAGCTGACACTGCCTGTCCTGCTGAAAGAGGGATGTGGCATCACTCACGATCATCCCAGCATACTCCATAGTAGAGAAGGTGCCAAGTGCATGGGGAGATGGGAGAGGACGCTGGCATTGGAGAGGGCGTTTATAGTCAGCCCTTTGCCCCAGAGGCACTGCCCACTGGTGTGGACCTGGTCTGCCTGAGGCAACTGACCTATTTTTCTTAGGAATCTTTCTGCTGCTTTTTCTGTTCGATCTTGCATGAATAAGCAGCAGAGTGGTGAGCAGAGATGGGGCCTCTGTGAGAGCTTTGTAGAAAGGTTCCATGGGAGCCAGTGATGTGAGGGAGGTCTCCACCTGCCTGCCTGACCTTCTAACAAGAGGCAAACTGATAGTCAAGTCCTTGCTTCTGCTCTCCACTGTCCCCTTACCTCTTTCCTGGTCACGTAAATCTACCAAGATGGGACTGTGGCACATAACTTGCACATGGGCACAAATTGTACGAATGAGTCATTGTCCTCGCTCTGGTTCAGAGCCGGTTCAGAGCTAGGGATGCAGCAGAGCCACCTGGAGTGCTCGCCTACTCAGCTGTGATGCCTGTCTGGCTTGTTACTTTGTGGCAGGCCCAGCCTGTGTGCCCTCACTGGTCAGCCTTGCTGCCTGTCTTTTTCCCTGCCCTGTGGGTATGCAGGTCCTGTGTAGGATGGGCCTCTGCCTAAGTGGTGGGGCCAGAGCTGTCAGTTTGGGGGTGTGGCTTCACTTTTCTGCTGAGGATCCATTAAAGGAACAGAAGTAAGATTGAATTACAGACTTCCTTCCTGCCTGAGGCTCCTGGGGAAAGGGCTCTTGGAAATATAATCTAGCCCAGGAAATTAAGGCTGCTAATAACATCGCCACCTCATGGTGGTTGATGGGTGCCCAGCCGGAAAGGTTAGAAGGTAGGAGCTCTCTCCCTCCAGTTGTTCGCTGTTCTTAGGGTTGGGGCTTATCTGACTGGGACCACTTTGGCTCCATCTGACCTCTAATTTAGAACTCTCAACCTAGTAAGGAGGGGTGCAGAAGGCCCATTAGGACACTGGCAGAGAGCCACAGCAGGGTAGGACATCTTTAGTAAGTGGGAACACATCCCAGGCAGAGGAGAACAGGATACCCCCATGACCTAGGCATGGGTCTCTCTTCTCCAGGCTAGACTCTCTGAGGGGCACTGGCCAGCAGGAGCCAAACTTCTGATGTTCTCGGGGCCTCCTCTGGGTGTGTACCTCCCACATGGTGAGAGCCTGAGTGTGCCAACTTCCTGGAATCTCCTGGAGCCTCCTGGCCTGTTGAGGAGGAGGGATTGGGGGACTATTGGGGGCTGTGCCTTTTTTGGACTCAGCAGGGATTATTTTTAGGTTGGCAGATGGAGGTGGCGGTGGCTGTCGCTGGTATTATTAGACAACAGGCCTGTGGTTTGAGAGTCTGGTGCCCAGAGGAGGAGGAAGAGGAGGTGGCTCCAACAAGAAGCCATGGGGGAGGCTCAGGGAGCCTCCCCTATGCTTAGTCACCTCCAGAGCCAGGTAGGGGTTCCTGTGACCTTCACCAGAGCTGGTCATCAATGCTCCAGCCATTCCAATTACCTTCAAGAAGCCCATTTGGTCCTGGGTTAGTCTTTGCAGAGAGTGTGGGGTGGGAGTGGCTGAGCTCTGACCCAGTGCATAAAGAAGGGGAGGAAAGTAGGGGAAACACATTGGTCACCTGGGCCTATGTTCCTTGGAAGGAGGGTGAGAATCCTGACTCACCTCCACCTTCTACCTAGGTAACTTGGAGAGAGCCACACAGCCTCCCCATTTGTGAGATGGAGACATCAGTACTGAGTCAGGTGCCATTGTAGACACCCAGCATCACTTTGTAGCACAGAGCCTGTATGTGGTTAGGGCTGGGTAGTGTGTTGCCTTTGCCTCTCAGCCAAAGCTTGCTTTCTCTGGCTTCCTCCTGTATCTTTCCTTATTATTTATAGCATTTCCAGTCCTCATGACCCTTCATCCCCAACCCTTCCCTAGTGGACAAGCTCCAAGTTCTGAGCATTAGGGTTGTGCCAGGCCCTGGATATCTCATGGTTCTGTACCCACAAGGGTTCTGCTGGCATCTCTGGACTTGGCCACCTACTGGGAACCACCTGGCCCAAAGTGTGGAAGATTTGCCTCCATGGGCTTCCCAAAAGGTCAGCCAACCCACAGGGGCCCACTCCATCCAACCTGCTCTCTTGCTTCCTCTTTACTGCCAGGGTAGCCTAGAGCTAGACTAGGCTAGGCACACTGAAGATTCAGATTTGCTAGGCTATGATGCCATGTCCTGCCTTCTTGAATAGGGATGTGTGTGGTCTGAGACATCTCACAGTCTTTTTCCTACTTTGCCCACCCCCTGCTAAAGCCATTCTGAGGGTCCTCCCCCAATGTGGCCACTGTTCCCAAACATTCCCCCACTATTCTACTCCTTTCTTCATTTTCATTCTTTCTAGCTCTTCCTCTTCGCCCTCCTGGGGACAAGTCTGCCTGCCCCAGGAAGGCTCGGCTCTGTTTCCTAGTTCTCTGGCTCCCTGAGTCTCGGTGTCTCTGTGCCATGTTGTCTCTGCCTCAAGTATCTCCCCAGTTGGGTTGGGCATCTGTTCAGCTTGCACGAGGCCTGCCTGTGTCTCCCTCTTTCTTTGTCTCTGAATCTCTTTAACTCCTAGATTTGGGTTTGCTTGCTCCTTGTTTGATTTCACTATTACTCCTCTATCAAGCAACTCTTCCCACTATACTCCAGCCTAATGATTTTCTCTCTCTCTCTCAATTTTTTTCACACTGAGCTTTTCTGTGGAAAATGTTTATTAGACATACTTTAGCTCAGAGTGGCTCAGGCCTAGGGAGAAGTGCTTGTGGGAGAGTGAGGGAGCAGATGTGTGTGTGTGTGTGTGTGTGTGTGTGTGTGTGTGTGTGTGTGTGTGTGTGTGACTAGGAGATGAAGAAGAACAGATGACTTTTTTGAATCTAGAAACCCAGAGAACTTGGACTGAGTGACAAGGCGAAGACATGCTTTCCCCCCCTTGGCTTCCTTATGGAAAAACCTGTCTCATTTGTATGTCATCTCTGGGACACATCCACTTTGCAGTGCTTTTGTGTGGTTAAAAGGGTCTGAAGTAGAGATGCTGGTGAAAGGGGGTCTGCCTTGTTACTTTGGTGGTGGTCTGAGGCTCAGGAGCTGGCTGGGGATGGGGCTGGGAACCTGGAGCCTTGCCAGCTCTGGGAAGAAGGTGCGAAAGAGGCTGCCTCATTGTCATGCTGTGAGAATGAGGCAGTTCTAGGTGCAAATGAGCAGCTGGTACTGTGAGAACCCATGTCAAAGTTGACCTACCTCTTGCCATTACCCTTCAGAGCCCTGGACCCAGCACCCAGTTGTCCAGAGCAGAACGAACTGTGAAGAGGTGCCTGGTGTTGCCCTGGGCTCTCTTCCTTCTGCTTATGCTCTAGGGACAAAAGAACTACCTTTATTAGACCTTCCCCAAGTAAACTGGACCTGGAAAACTCCCTGCTTTCCCCTTTAGGCTCCTGTAGTCTGTCTCATTTTCTCATAGGTCTTTGCTACAGATATTACTTGTATGTGCACACACACCTCTCCTTCAGGTTTCTAAAGCCTGCTGTCCCCTCATTCTGCTTAGTCCAGTGCTGGTCTTTGTGGGCCTGAAGTTAGCAAGCAGGCTCCTTGCCCAGGTGTTCCTGGGGTCTGGGGGTAGGCACACTCTGCAGCTGGGCCCTCTCTTTTCCTGAAGGGCCTAGGCTGCAGACAGCCAGAAGCCAAGCTGGGGGAGGGGAGGCTGGGAAACCTGCAGGGGCCTCTAGCAGGTGAGTGCAACACTCTGCTTTGCTCCAAAAATACTCTGTGATCTTAGCTCTTTCTCTAGAAAGCAGTGATGTCACCAGGAGCCAATAGGCTTCTAGAAGGGCTTGCCTCCCTCTTCTCCTCCTCCTTCTGCAAGTTGCAGAGGAGGGGGAGGGCACAGGGGGAGAAGAAGACACACAGACATCATAGACTCACACAGAGATGCACAGACAAGGAACACACATGCACACAGAGAGCTCCCCCTCACAGAAGAACAGGCAAAGCCCTTTTCTTGGCATAGGCCAACAGAAATCCATGGGCTGTATCCCTTAACACATACACATACACACTGATAGATTCAGAAAAAGGGAGAAAGAGGCAGGTAGACAGACTCACCCACGTAGAGTGGGAGCAAAAGAAAGAGAGACAAAGGCACTGACAGAGGCACTGGGAAGGAGCAGGAGGGAGTGAGTGAGTGAGTGAGGGAGGGAGGGAGAGAAGAGAGGGAGAGTAAGAGAGAGAGAGAGAGAGCCAGAAAGAGAGTCTCACAGAGGAGTCAGAGAGACCTAGGGTGGAGTAGGAGAGACAGGAAGGCATGCACACACACACACACACACACACACACACACACACACACACACACGAGTGCTAGGGAAAGAGGCACGGGGGAAACAGACAAGAGAAGTGCATGCGCGCACACACACACACACACAGCCACACAGATGTGAAGGACAGAGGCAGGAGTACATAGTGTCAGAGGTGTAGAAAGAACAGACAGAAGCAGACTGACAAAAGATCAGATGCTCTCCTCCAGGCATCTTCTTGGGGTGAAGGGCCCAGCAGGCTCCTGGCTTGGAGCCTCCAGTTGGTGGCTGCTGTCCTTGGTACTGCCCTGAAGAGCTGGGGCTGGAGTGTGGGGATGGGGAAAGTATGTGGTTAGCTCTGGAGTGGTGGGCAGTCTAAGGGAGGAAGGGGCAATGCTGCCCTTCTTATTGGAAGACATGGACAAGGTGACCTTGGTATCTCCCTCTCCCTGCCTGGAAGGGCCATGGTGTGGGAGGAGTGTCAGCTGGAGGTGGGCTGCAGGCCCTATTTGCTGTGATATGTGGGCAGTGCACCTAGAGTTAACCTCTTCTATAGGGTCCTCCAGCTTACACTTTGTGTGCGGTGGGGGCCTCTCCTGCCTGCATGCTTCCTTTGCCCCCTCCCCTGCCAGCCATAATTGCTCTACCCCATTCAACCCTCTGATTTTGATGTCTTCTGCTAAAAGAAGGGGCTGCCCCAGGGTCCCCCTCCTCCATCACCAGCAGCCTACTCCCCTAGTGATGTCTGGGGCTGCTGTGATAGATTCAATGCTTGGAAATTGAGGGCTGCAGCACGTCCTGCTCCCCTCTGCAGCAGAGCTGGCGCAGCGGGGTGGAGGAGGGGCTGAAGAGGCTGCTCTGGCCCTTGGGGCTTTCCCTCTGGCGTTGCCAAGCAGCCTCCTTAGCTTGTTAGGGATTCCCTGCTACTGTACGAAGCCCTCTTGTTTAGTGCTGGAATACCAGGCTGAGCTGGCGCTGGGGCGGAGGAGGAAGCTGGCTCTGCCTTTGCCCACCAGGCTCAAAATGGGAAGCAGTTTGCTTCAGGAAGAATGTTGCATGTTTGCTTTTGCAGGCGACTACAGCTGGGCAGGGCCTCTAGGGTTGAGGCCCTCCCACCTTCATTTCTATGGCTCCTGATACTTAAGGGGTTAATGTCTGAGCAGTGCAGGATGGGAATGATTATGTGTGCTATTTTTTGAGTATGGGAAGGGGAGGTCTTGCTTGTAGGACTGTAGAAAACTGCATCCTCCTCTCCCCCTCACATATGGAGGCTTGAAGGTCTTCCGGGCAGAGGGAGGTGTGAGCAACGGATGGAGAGGGGGTCTAGGGAGCACTAGGGAACCTCAGCGAAGGAGGATTTGGACCCAGGAGTTGGTAGTGATCTTGGATATTAGCATAAGTTACTGGGGCAGAGTCTTTTTGCCACGTCATCATGTCCCACCTTGGCTGTCCCTGATAGGTGCCCACGGCCTGCGAGAGGAGCCCGAGTTCGTGACTGCTCGAGCCGGCGAGGGTGTTGTCCTAAGATGCGACGTGATCCACCCAGTGACTGGACAGCCCCCACCCTATGTTGTAGAGTGGTTCAAGTTTGGGGTCCCCATCCCTATCTTCATCAAGTTTGGCTACTACCCCCCACATGTGGACCCTGAGTATGCAGGTAAGGTCTGTGAGATGAGGGCCATCCCCTCTTTGCCTCCATGTTCTGCTAGGTGCTGTGCTGTTCCTTCCTTCCAGATGCTCATGTGATGCTCACTGTCCTTCTGACTCTTATCTCGGTCACTTCTGATCTTTTTCTTGACTGGTCTGTTATCTGTCTTTTTCAGTCTCTGCTTTTTTTCTATTTTTATATTCTGGTGGGTTTTCATTAAGGGTGAGAGTAAAGGAGCTAAGAGGTGAGGCCCTTCTAAAGTAACCTGGGGATGTAGTCAGGGGCCAGGAGTTCAGAGGAAGCTAGAGAGACAAGATGTACTGGGAAAAGACTAGAGGCCAAGGAGTCAGACAGCTGTGCCCTTTCCCAAGTGTGGCACAGCTGAGGCTATAGATTTGCTGTCTGTGTCCCCACTGTCCCCTCTTGGCTTTGAAGTGGGGTGTCTTACCCTGAGCTTGATATGCATCTCTACCCCTTGCTGTCTGGAACCCTGACAGGCTCCTGGTTACTGCCCCTTTTGCTCTGCCCCCACTTTTTCTGGCTTCATTTATGTTTCACTTTGCAATTACTCTGCCAGTGTGGTCTCCATGTGACTCAGCTGCCTCCTGCTAACCTGCCAGTGAGGAGGGCTCAGGGTGTGTACATGTGTGTGAGTATCCATGAATATGAGTGTGTGCAGAGACTGAAAGGAAGTAAGGGGACAGCAAGACCCTGCTTTTACTTTTGTCTTTTCTGTGGCTTCTGAGGTCTGATTACCTCTCTTTCAGAATGCTTCCATTCTGGTCTTTCTTTCCTTCCCTCTCTCCTTCTCTTTCTTCTTTATATACATATATGATATATATGTATGTATACATACATGCATGTACCTATGTTATGTATGTATATATGGTGCTAGGGATAGAATCCAAAGCATTCCACATACTAGTCAAATGCTATGCCACTGAGCTATGCCATCACTATTTTTTTGGTGAGATGTAGTCTCACTTAGTTGTCTATTCTGACCTATAATTTACAATCCTTTTGCCTTAGCCTCCAGAATAGCTTGGACTTCAAGTCTGTGTCAGTATTCCAGGCTCATTCCTATCTTTCTCCTGAGCTTGTATGTCTCGCCTTCATTTTGGACAGGGTTTATTTTTATTGTCTGGTTTTTAGGCAAGTTGTCTGGCTGAGACAAGAGGAAAGCAGAGGAGGTAGTGGTCTTGGCTTGGAGGAATATGAGTTGGAGTGGAAGGTGAAGCTGCTCTGTCTACTGCTGTTCAGGAAGGGCTCCTTCTCCTTGCTGGAAGGGATGCATAGTCTCCTGATGGATAAGGAAAAACTTGGGGTCTTTGTAGCCAGCCCTTGCCCACAGTCTCCTGCTCCTTCCAGGCTGGTTGTTAGGGAGTACATAGAGTTTCTCATGTGCTGGCCGTGGGACCTACATCCAGTCCCCAGCCAGCCTGCCCTTCCTACTTAACTAAGCCAGACAGAGAGAAACTGGGTGAGGCAGTCCTGAGCACTGAGCTGGGCTGTGTTGGCCACCCTCAGTCTACTCTCTTCTTCCTATACTCTTCTTTCCTTTCTTTCACTTCTTCTTAGCTCCATGTCGATCATGCCTTTATTTTTTTCCAGATCGAGATCTCCAGGCCCTGAGGCTTTTCTCAGTGCCACACACTGCAGACTTTCCTTATAGGTCAGGGCAGGGCCCACTGGAGAGGGAGAGTGGCTCCATGGGCTTTGCCTTTGTCACCTTTGCCCATTGGTAGGTTCTTACAGTCATTTGGTCCCTCTATAGGAAGTGGTCTGAATGTTATGATGTGTTGCCTGCCTTTGGTTGGGAGAGCGGGGAACTGGTAGACTTTCTCTGATAGCTTCCTGGGCTTTGTTCACTGTGTTCCTCCAGGCCGGGCTAGTCTTCATGATAAAGCATCCCTGCGGCTGGAGCAGGTGCGCTCTGAGGACCAGGGCTGGTACGAGTGCAAAGTGCTCATGCTGGACCAGCAGTATGACACCTTCCACAATGGCAGCTGGGTTCACCTCACCATCAATGGTATGTATGGGCCCCTTTTTGGGAGTTCATGGCCTCTGGGGCCTGCTTGGAAGAAGCCTCTCTCCTAACTATCCCTACCCTTAGTTCTGGCTGCAAAGAGGAGCCCCAGCCAGCCCCACATGATCTTTGCTGGTGCCTCTGGTGTGCCCCCTAATTGTCTTTTGGAGCTCCTGGGTCAGGGGAGTGTATGGGAGCAGCTGCTGTCTGTCTGTAGGGTGGTGTCTGAATTCTCTGAGGGAGCTTGGATTTGCTTCTGAGAACCAGCAGGTTTAAGTCAGTCACTGATGGTGTTACTTCGTAGCCTCAGATAACCCTACCAGCCCAGGAAGTGCTCTCCCCCATCAGGTGGAATTCCTGGAGTGTTAGCATTAGTCTTTGCAGGTTGCTCTTTTGCTTTCTTGTTAAATATATTTATTTGGGTAATAAGTACCGAGGGTCTGTTAATGTGTCCAGCTCAGCATCAGGTGATCCATAAACAACATTGAGAAAACAGAGACCCGGCCCCTGTTGTTTAGGGTTTACCAGCTAATAAAATGTGAGAATCCTGGGAAGAGGAACTGTTTTAATGGCTGTCAGTTATTTATAGCCCAGGTTAAATGGATTGTGCTGTGTACAGATGCTTTTCAAGTGTCCGGCTGGGGCAAGGAAGCCCGGGTAAGCTTGCTGAGCTCTAGTGTTGCCTAGGTGAGAGTCTGGGTGTGTGGTAGATGTAGTAGCAGGGGCTGAGAGTTCAGGTCATCATAGAGGGAGAGTGTCTCCCCTTTGTGTCCCTGGGAGTCCTTACCTGGGAGGAGATGGAGAGGAGCCAGCAGCCTGGACCATGGAGAAAGAATAGTGGGAGGAGAACATATTTTCTTTTTCTTTCTTTCTTTCTTTCTGTTTGTCTTTCTTTTTCTTCTTTCTCTTTGTCTTTCTTTTTCTTCTTTCTCTCTCTCTCTTTCTTTCTTTCTTTCTTTCTTTCTTTCTTTCTTTCTTTCTTTCTTTCTTTCGTCTCTGTCTGCCTTTCTTTCTTTCCTTCCTTCTCTCTCCCTCTCTTTCTCTCTCTCTCTGTATTTTTTTACTTGATTCTTTTGACCAGATGCTAATTCTTTATTCATTTGATAACAAGCATGTGCTGAAGTCCCGTTTTGTGGCAGACACCATCATGGAGTTGGAGGTCTCAGCAACATTGATACTTAGACATGCCACGTCAGCATAAGTCCTTAGAGTTTTGATATCTGGACTGTAGATACTGTGGTCAGGAAAGAGAAACTGACACTGTTCTTGGCCTGGAAGCCATTCTTATCTCCCTGGGTTAAAAGCCTGTCGAAGGGCTTGGAAAAATAGTATTTTAGCTTTGTATTTAATATTTTCTTTATTTCCTTTCTCCCTCTCTACCCCTTCCTCCTTTCTTCCCTCCCTCCTTGCCTCTCTTTTCTTTCTTTCTTTCCTTCTTTTTTTTCAGAGCTAGGGATTAAACCCAGGGCTTTTATTTTTTGCAGGCCAGACAAGTGCTCTACCAGAGAGCTGCATCCCCAGTCCCAGAAGAGAGTATTTAGCAAGAGGTAGATTGTAGTTCAGAACACATTAAAGCTGGTGGCTCAATATCAGAGGAGGCCCAGGCACTAATTGTTAGCTTCTGCTAGTCAACTCCTAGAACCCTATTCAGTTTTTAATCTGCTATTGTTAGTCCCCATCACTGGCCAGCTTTCAAGAGAATGTTTCATGTTATTTGTGTGTTCTTTCAAGTAGCCCAAGCAAGTCGCATCTGGGAAGGTAGATTTGCTGCCCAGGGCTTTCCCTGATTGAGCCCCAAGCCAGGATACCCTGTATTATAAGCCTGTCCTTTCTCTCCTATGTCCTTTTCTCCCTGCCTGAAGCCACCCTGAGGTGTGGCCTGTCTTTCACATCATCTTCAGTGATAGTGTCCATTCCAGGAACCCCAAGACACCAGTCATTTAGCCCATGAGTAGGTGATAGGAAAATTGAATTGTTTGAAATGGTATGATGAATGTGAGTTGATTACTTAGACATTTCTAATTACTCAGGGTAGAATAAATGTAGACCCTTAACAGATCTGGCTTATTGCCTGACTCCTCTCTGGTTTACAGTGTCAGCCTGGGCCACTTAAGTCACCTGGGTTTCAGTTTCCTCAGTTACAAGCAGTCTGTTTGCAGAGTGTTGCAAGATTTTGGCTGTTGCCTGAGATGGTCTTGAGCATAGGTAGCTGAGGGCAGTTAGTGCGAGATGCTGGCCTTTCAAGATGGTGAAAGAGCAGGCAGATAAAAGTGTTCCTGGTAGGGTTGTCTGGCTAGAGGGTTCTGAGGACTTTGATCCTTTAAAAGGCTTATGAATCTACCAAAAAGTCTTTATTCAAGACATATATTCTAATTTCCATCTGATACCTGGCTGTGGGGATTGTGCAGGGACCTAGTCCTGGTATTTAAGGCTTTCATGTTATCTAGAAATGATCATCTTGTAGCTTTGGGAGCATGGAGGAAGGACAGATTTTCTGAAGACATAGTCTCTGGCCAGGGAGGGGGCTTTGGCAGGAGCAGGGGTGAGGTGGGAATCATCCTCCAGGAGAGGGACCAGCATGACTGGGATCCCAGGGGAGGAGAGTAGTTCATTCAGGGAGTCCAGATAGGCTATGGACATGTAAGTGCTGGACAGAGCACTGATGCAAACCCACCATTTTGTTCCTTACTTGAGAATTGGGCTTAGCATAGAACACAGTTTGCCATCCCCAAGGAGCCTTACCTCTAAAACGAGTCAAACAGAACTGATGCCCCCCATGTGAAAGAGAGCTAGCTCATGCCCAGGCCCCCATTTCCCTTCTTACTGAGATCCCAGGTTCCTTCCAGCAATGGAAAGAACAGATCAGAATGCTTAGAATCAGGCATTTTCTGATGGCGATTACTTTACAAGTTGAAAGGCCAGTAAAAAAAAAAATAGAATTTCAAATTGTCTTATTCTCCTCTTGTGTTTCTTTTGAAGACCAGTTGGTTGGAAACAAACCCAATTATTTCCTTATCACATGTAAAATACTGCCAAAGCCCAAGCCAAGTCTTGCTTTCGGCTTGGTGGATGGCTTGGAGGAGAGGCCTGCCCATTTCTAACCTGCACTATTAATTATAGAGCACTTGCAAAAGGAATTAAGCCTGGAAATGCAGCTGGCAAGCTAACACCTAATTCAGTAAATAATTGGGAGTCAAACCATTATTTTCCTGAAAACTTGAAATTGTTCAAAGTACTCTTCTGATTAGCACCTAAATAATAAAGTAATTATGTAATTAGTAATTAATTTGTCACTTCAGGACGTAATTTAATTTATTATCTTTTCTTTTAAGCTCGACACACTGGAGGCAATAGAGGCCATGGTTGCGTTAACTGAATTTCAGGGGCTGGCTGGGTGAGGGCGGCTCTGAGATGAGCACATATTCCTGGGTCCTGGAGGCTGGGGTCCCAGGACCCTTTTATAAGGATTTGGAAGGGTTTGTTACTGTTATATTTACTATATATAACTAAACACTGGTGAGAAGTGATTTTCTTGAGGATATGTGTTTCTGTGGGAAGAAGTGTGCTTATTTTACTCTGTAGTTTCTCTCCAAATGTCCCTGTATGCTCACATCCGATGTTTGGGCTTTGGAGAGGAGAGGACAAAGTGACTTTGAATGGTCTTTCTCCCAAAGTTTGTGTCCTTGGATTTGTGTTGGTTTGTAGGTGTGCATGTCAGGCCTTCATTCTTTTTTTTTTTTTTTTAATTCAGCAAATGCTTGTTGAGTAGTCTACTATACCCAGGAACTAGGCTAAAAGCTGAGCATTCACTGGGAGTACACAGAAAGTGTCTGCTCTCAGAGAGCCTCAGTTTCCACTAATGGGGGCAGATGGCAAACGGATTATATATATATGGACTTCAGTTAGTGGCAAGTGCTTTAAGTGGAACACAACAGTGCATGGAAGTAGTGAATACTGGAGGTGTGTCTCTCACTGGCTAACCAGGGAGGCAGAGGTGGCATCTAACAGACTCATGTGAATTGAAGGAATAGGATCTAGATGGAGAATTCCAGGCAGAGAACACTGCAAGTGGAAAGGCCTTGAGGTTGGAAGTTCTTGCCACGAGGCAGGAGAGACAAAGAAGACCAGTGTGCTTACAGGCAATAGGGGAAAATGTAGAGGAGAGGAGGTTGGTGTGGGACACAATCCAATCCTAGAGCCCTCTGCCTAGTTGTTGTTGTGTTGTGGGTTGTGACTGTGTGGAGGGGAAGCTTTTCCTCCATCTTCCCAGTGGTTCCCAGGGATGACAACAAGGGCAGCGATGGCAGAATAACCAGTGTTTGCTGAAGCCTTTTTGGTGGAAGGAGGAGGGAAAAGGTGGACTGTTCTGGGATTTGTGTTAGGCCTACATGGGGCTCAGACAGCAAATGTCTTGTACATGAAGGGACCTGGGGAGCTGAGGTGCAGCTGGGAGCCTTGGACATCATAATACTTCTGTCCTGAAGACAGGTAGGGGATTTAGGGTGGTGGGGGCATGAGAGAACAGTTTTGTGTGTGTCATGTCCCTAGCACCTAGCACAGCAGGGTCCCTACTATATACTGGGGAGTAGTCAAGTTCAGTAGGATGAGTGTAAATTTGGGTCCAACCAGAACGAGATTAGGTTCCTGGTCTTCCCATGGTGTGATACTCCTAGGCAGGACTCTACGCATTCCACCTTTGTCCTTCTGTCCTTGCATCCTGCAGAGTTGCAATGAAAGTTTTGCACAGGTGGGTAGATTCCACCTCTCACCTTCCTGGTCTTCTTTGCAGCCCCTCCCACCTTTACAGAAACACCCCCCCAGTACATCGAGGCCAAAGAGGGTGGCAGTATTACCATGACCTGTACAGCTTTTGGAAACCCCAAGCCTATCGTCACTTGGCTCAAGGAGGGGACTCTCCTCAGTGCTAGTGGGAAGTACCAGGTGAGTGTGGCTTACAGTTAGGTGTTGCACTTATCTTTCTCATCCTCGCTCCCTGTCTGTCCACTGATGCTTGTGCACAGACTTGGGGTGGAGGCAGGCAAGCTGATAGCTTGGTCTGACTATGGGTGTCTCATTGCCTCTTGGTAGGAGATGGAAAAAGTGACATCTGCCCTCAGTACATGTGTCCCTGAAATACTCTGGGTAGCCATGCTTGAGTTATTTCTGTCCTTGCTCCCCAGGTGAGTGATGGAAGCCTGACAGTGACGTCAGTCAGTCGGGAGGACAGAGGCGCCTATACCTGTCGAGCATATAGCATTCAGGGGGAGGCTGTGCATACGACTCACCTGCTTGTCCAAGGTAGGGGGAACTCCTTCAGCCTCTTTATCCCCTGGAGCTCTGCTCAGCCATGAAGAGCACTTTCTCAGGGCACAGCCAGGGGAAGAGTTGGGTGAGGACTCCCATGTCCTATATACATCATCAGTCACTAGGGTCTCTTACCCTGACTAGCTGGGTAAAGGGCATCCATCATATAGTGCAACAGAAGGAGAGGCATTGTGCTGAGCCATGTCTGTTTTACTCTGTCCAGAGAGCAATCCTGCCATGCTGCTGTCTCCCCAGGAGAGGAGATCATCCTTGGGTTACCTATCCATTAGTGATAGCATGAATGAGTGAAGAAAGGAAGATAATTCAAGCATCAAACATTTAAACAACATGGAGGATATTTAGTAGAGTTGGAGTCAGCACTGTAAGATGCCAGCCTATCTGGCCTGACCCCATAGTGCCCCAAAAATGGGCTGGCATGGCTGAGGCAGGATCTCTCTGCCCATTGGACAGGTAGTGGAGATCAAGGACAGCTGTGGTGGCACTCATTTCTCCTGCCTCTGAGGGTGGAGCAGTAGCTGGGGGTGGGGGGAGGGAAAGCTGTACCTCTTTCAAAAGGGCCGGGGCCTAGCCCTTCAGAGATCTACCTTACTAGTTCTAAGGCCTGCTAGATTTTGCCTCTTTGCTTCCCAGTGTCCTTCCTCTCCCCCGAGTGGCATTCTGAACTCCTGTCCAGAGAGCAGCATAAGGCTGCCAGAGACAAGATAAGGCCTTGCTCCCTCTTGTGTGTCTTCTGCCTGGGATCTACTGGAGAGAGAGGGACAGGAAAAGTATGTGTATGTGGGAGGCTAGCGATGGCTGGTCATGGGGACAGGAGCAAGTGTGGTGTGGAAGGATGCCTGAAGCCTCAGAGCAGCTTGAAGCATCTCTGGAATGCTGTCCTAATACCCCATCATGAGTACCTCAGGGCTTCCTGCGATGCCTGATGCAGTTACCCTCCCCATCAGGAGAGGTGATGTTTATTCCTTGTTCTCCCCAGGGCCTCCTTTCATTGTTTCCCCTCCTGAGAACATCACCGTCAACATCTCCCAGGATGCTCTGCTTACCTGCCGGGCCGAGGCATATCCTGGCAACCTCACCTACACCTGGTACTGGCAGGACGAGAACGTCTACTTCCAAAAGTGAGCAGGACCCTGTTCCAAGCCTCCCACACAGGCCCCTCCAGGTCTCTAGGGGCAAAGGTCACTGTACTGAAGGGCCTTGAGTGAGGGGCACACGATCTCCTCACTGCCTCTAGGGGAGGTGAAGGGACTCTACTACCTTGCTTTTGTGTCCTCTGGACTCTCTTCTTCCCCCGGCCAATATCTCTCTGTCTGTTTGCCACCTTGTAGTGACCTGAAGCTGAGGGTGCGCATCCTGATCGATGGGACACTGATCATCTTCCGAGTGAAGCCAGAGGATGCTGGGAAGTATACCTGTGTCCCTAGCAACAGCCTGGGACGATCCCCCTCGGCCTCGGCATATCTTACTGTGCAGTGTGAGTAGGGATGAGGAGAGTGCTGCTGGGCATTCCAGAAGGTTCAAGCTAAACTGAGGCGAGAGGAGACTAGAGACCCACAGACTCCAGCATGTTTCTGGGGAATATGGAATAATGTCTGAGCTCCAGGGGAGGCTGTGATGAGGCTGGCCAGTTAGATAAACTGACACTGACATGCATCTACTGTGGGCTGGGCATCACTGTTAGGGTGTCAGCTCGATTCAAATGGAGCTCATGATCCAGGATATCATGTTCAAGCAGATGTTAGCTTTGAACACATGTGCTTCAGAATGGTCATCCTTGCTTCAAGAACTGGCCCATAAGTGTACATTGGATGACTTGTTCCTGGGCGCATTTCCCCAGGTGTCTGAGAGTTTCTCTGTCAGTTACACTTTGCTTTTCTACATATGGACAATGTGCTGTGTGAGGAAAGGATGCTCTTTCTGGGTGACTTCATCTGGTTCCCATACCTGGTTCGGTATGCTCTAGCCAGACCTATTAGGACTTCTGTGTGAGCACAGATTCTTCTTGCTGGTCTTTAGTACTTGAATTACCCTAGGTTGCTTTCCCACCTTCTGGCAAGCTGGGCATTGTGAGAGAGCTAGAGAGGGGGATGGTAATGAGGATGAATGTCTTCCTTTTGATTTGTGGTTGGCCCTGTCACTCAGGCAACAAAGGCTGAAGGTTGTTGCTATAGGTGACAGACCTCCATCATTAGAGGGCCAGTGTGGGAGGATTGTAGCACTTGAAGACATGAAATGGCAGGGGTGAACAATGTAGCAGGGTGGAGATGCCTAGCTCAGGTCAGCCTCCGAGTGGAGGACAAGCAGAAAAATAGTCAGTGGCCCTGAAAGCTCCTGCCATGGCTGCACAGAGCTGGGTATTCAGATGAACCTGCTGTTGATCAGTCAAAGTCTAAGTGGTGGAGACCAGTTGGTCGTGCTGTGTCCTACCTCACCCCTCATGCTGTGCTCATGTAGTTTTCTTATCTCTGTGGGATGACTTTGATGGCGGAAGCAAAGGCCTCAGTTCTGCATTGGTGACACAGAGCTTGCAGCATGCTGTGTAGGAGGTGGGCAGCCCAGGACATTGGGTGTGTCTCACTAGACCTGCAATAATAGGAACAAGTTGGTGACCAGATGTGTCTACTGTGCCTGAGAGCAAACCGGTGGTAGAATTGGTGACTTCTCTTGGCAGTGTTGTCTGTCCCTCTAGGCTGGAGCCATGCTGTGCCTCTTGGACTAGAAGGTGCCAGTGGAGTAGGAATGAGGGAGTCCACAGGGAATGGCCTTTAGACAGATGAGATAGGCTCCACCCTGGAGCTATGGGCCACCGCTGTCTTGGTGAAGTGGTGTGGCTTCCCCTGGCTCTCCCCTGCACCAGTACCACCGTCCACCCCCACTTGTCCTTGTTCACCTTCTTCCTGCCTTCACAGAGAATCCAGGGGGGGTGAGATTTATGGGTGGGCGAGACAAGGATCTTTATTTCTGCTAAAGAGCAGTGTTCAGAGTATTTCCCATTCATAAACCCTTTGAAAACCTTGGAAGAAAAAAAGACTATCACACAAAAGTAGGAAGCTATGTCTAAATATATAACTCGGTCTGGTGTTTATGTAAGGCTGTTCTCTGAAGAGCTCAGAGTGTTCAGAAGGTACCAGCTCATTAATCTGCATGTCCTTCCTACTTCTAGGTCTTTCTCTTCATAGTCCTAGGGGGGACTGGGGAGAATTGAGAAGTGACTATTATCTGCAGTACAGGGCTACAGCACCTCCAGCTGTTCTCTGAGAGCCTTCTGTCTGTCCTCCAGCCAGGATTGATTCTGTCTGTTGGGAACACTAAGGCCAGAGGAGACACACCACCAGGGAAGGAACACCTACCATTTTGCCTGGGACAGCCTCATGCCTAGACCCGAGGTTAATCTCTTGCCTAGGGACTGCTTAAAGAAACCTAACGGCTGCTTCTTTTTAGAGAAACTTTGGGATAAGGAGTAGGTGGGGAAGGGTGTGGCCCTTGTTGGCTTGGAGACTCAGAATTTAGGTGCTGGAGTAAGTTTGTGTTGAGAGTCATTTTCAAGGACTTCAGAAAGGGCCAGTTAAGAATGTGCCTCCGAGCATTCTGAGACATCCTAAAGTTCTTAAAAACACTGTAGGCTGGGTAAACAAAAGATGTCTGGAGCCTGCTCCAGCCAGCCTTGTGTGGCTCCTAGGCCCTTAGTGCTAGAGAGCTGCGTTTGTTGGTTTTATTAACCAAGGTAGCCCTGCTCCTAGCCCTGCGTTGAATGCTGAGAATCTGTGGACTGGTGGATGCTCAGGCTGTCTGTCCCTTGCAGGTGAGTGTCTGGGGTGTGTTCTGACTTGCCTTCTGCTTGGGTTGCTTACCTGGCTTCTTTCATCTTCCTTTCTCTCACCACAGACCCAGCCCGTGTCCTCAACATGCCTCCTGTAATTTATGTGCCAGTGGGAATCCATGGCTACATCCGCTGCCCTGTGGATGCTGAACCACCAGCTACTGTGGTGAAGTGGAACAAAGATGGGCGTCCCCTGCAGGTCGAAAAGGTGCAAGAGAAACACCTATTGGGGTTCAGAATGAGGACCACTCTCCTGATGCTAGGATGCTGCCACTGGGCTCTGGTTCTCTGTCCCCTCCCTTTCCCTTCCCCCAAAGATTCTAGGAACACAAAGAGCTGCTTCTGGGTCAGTGGTCTGGCAGCACTTGGTGCTGTGGGCCTCTGGGCATTGCCTGCCCAAGCTCTAGCTCCTGTTTGGTCCTGCGCTTGGTCTGGCCCAGCTCAGGTCCTGCCCAGGAGGGGCTAGGATGGAGCTTCCGTAGCCTAACCAGGGTTTCCTCTCCCTTGTTTCTGTCTGGCAGAACTTGGGTTGGACGTTGATGGAGGATGGCTCCATTCGCATTGAGGAGGCCACAGAGGAGGCTCTTGGCACTTACACCTGTGTGCCTTACAACACCTTGGGGACCATGGGCCAGTCTGCCCCTGCGCGGCTTGTCCTGAAGGTGAGGCTGCAGAGTGGTGTGTGGTCTCAGCGATGGTCAGCTTCCTATGTCAAGACCTTCACATGAGTACCTGTGTTGCCCCCAGGACCCTCCATATTTCACGGTGCTACCAGGCTGGGAGTACAGGCAGGAGGCTGGCCGGGAGCTGCTCATCCCCTGCGCAGCTGCAGGGGACCCCTTCCCCGTCATCACTTGGAGGAAGGTACCTGGGCTCTGGAGCTCTTGGATTGTAAGGGGAAGTGGGGAGAACCCAGTGATCAGTCCTACCACATGTTGAGTGGGGAGGCAACTTCCTGGAACAGTGGATGGTGATGGAGAGGTTGGCCCTGGGCCCTGGGACTGCTTCCACGATCCTTATTTTCCTTGGATTCCTGAGCTGTGAGCATTTGTCTTCTAACCTGCATCCCTGCTCCTGCTTTCTTCCCTTCCTCTTGTTCGGCCAAGGTAGGGAAGCCCAGCAGAAGCAAGCACAATGCCCTGCCCAGTGGGAGTCTCCAGTTTCGTGCCCTGAGTAAGGAAGACCACGGGGAGTGGGAATGTGTTGCCACCAATGTAGTCACAAGCATCACTGCCAGCACCCACCTCACCGTCATTGGTACGTGGCTGGACAGGCCAGCTGAGTGGTGTCTCCACTCCATAGGTGTCTTTCCTAGCTCACTTCAGCCCTGAACCTAAAATCCACCACCTGTAGCTCTTAACCTCTGTGGGCTCTAGCAAGAAAGGTCCATGTTTGTTCTCTCTTGGGGAGGAAAGGCATGTTGGAAACCCTGGGAGAATCAGGCACATGGTGCTGGACACACTGAGGTCAGGCTAAAGTCAGGAGCCCGAGGCAGGAGAAAGTGATGCCAGCCTCTCTTCTTGTAGCCTGTCCCTCTGGGGTTGGAGAGCAACAGCTGCACCCAAGGCCCAAGCCTAAGCTTTTACTGATGGTTTTAGGATTTGAACCAAGTGGTCTGTGCCTTGTTACAACCTAGCAGGGGAGCTGGCCACCCTGTACAGTGTCACATCCCTTATAACCAGTGGGACCCAGACTCAGACCTGAGCTGACTGTTGTCTGTGTGGAACGTGGCTGTCTCCCAAGGCTGGAGGCCAGTAAGGGGAGGTGCTTTCCATTTTACCAGGATCTCAGGGGAGTGTTTCTGAGCTCGTAGGAAGTATAGGAATTGGGCTAGGGGTTCTGCTAGAGGGGTTCTGCCCTTTGCTCTTGGAGGTGTCACAGTGGGAGGGCTTTCCTCTCTGACCCAGAGACAAGAGGACTGGAACCTCAGATCCTCACCTAGTCTCTGCCACTTGCCTTATGCTTTTTGCTGCTATATTCTTTGGCCTCTCTTGGATTCCCTACAGCAGGGTGACAGGGACATAGCAAATAGGCTTAGCTCCTTTTGATATCAGCTGTTTCCCCTGGTCTCTAGGCACCAGTCCCCATGCCCCGGGCAGTGTCCGGGTCCAGGTGTCCATGACTACTGCCAACGTGTCCTGGGAAGCAGGCTATGATGGAGGCTACGATCAGACATTCTCAGTTTGGTACGGACCTCTGTGAGTCAGCCCCGCATGCTTTGCTCTCCGCTTCTCCCTCCCTTGCCCAGCATGGGCTGCCCCCTCTGTCTATCTGCCCCATTCCTACTCGCATCCCATCTTGGGGTCAATGGAGGGCCCAAGCAAGTTGCAGGTCTGCACCTGCCAGCCCTGTAGACAGCAAAATAGCTCAGTCACTGTTATTGTGGGCATTAGGGTTGTCTGTATGGGACTGAGGGTACCATGTCCTCCCATGCTGACAGGTTAGAAGCAGATTTGAGTTTGAATTGTCCCCTGCAGCTCTCTCTCCAGTGTATCTCAATGGCCTTCTCTCTGTGACTTGACTCACTCTTTTTCTAGGTTCTTAATCTTTGAGAGTGTTGTTGAAACAGCCCTCTGAAACACAGGGTCCAGTTTTCATTCTGTCCCTTGCCCATAGGCTCCGGACATCAGTAAGGAGAGCTATCTCTGTCCCTGGCCTTGCTTTCAGCATCTGCATTTTCTCTCTAGGACACTGTTGTCATGTTTCTGTCACTAACTAGATCACTGAGGTGAGATATTGAGTCTTACGAATGCATGGACCAGGGTGAGAACCCAAGGAACAGACCAGTGGAGTCTCCCTAGGGCTTCCGTCCTGAGCCATCCTGCGGCAGGCCAAGTTGACATTCCCAAGAGGGGAAAATGGACCAGTTACTTCCTCTTCCTACACCTAGGTTCAGCCTGAATCTGGGGAGGAAAAACAAGCAGGCAGAGGGGGACGTCAGGGAGAGCTTATAGCATGGGGTCTAGGGAGCCTGCCCTTTCTCCAGTGGGGCCCAGGCTGCATATTCTGGACATTTTGAGTTCTCCACAGGAGAATAGCAGCTGAATGGTGGGAAGTTCAGCCAGAGCACCCTTTGTCTGGGTTCCTCCGAATGGGGGAGAGGGTCTCAACACCATGACCCAGGGTGCTTATAAGTTGTGTGGGAAAGGGTGTCTGGCATGACAGAACCGTCTTTGGGTTAGAGGGAAGGTCTGGGCACAGACAGAGGGCTCCCTTATGCTTGTGGGGCCACTTGTCTGTATCGCTTCAGCACGTTCTGCTCACTTGCTCTGGTGTCTTGGTGGGGAAAGGTGGGTGCCCAGGTTAAAGAGGGCTTTCCCTCCTTTCTTTCTGACTGCCTTTGGGTCTCCATGGACTGACTCAGGCATTTGGCTCCAGCTTTTTTTTTTTTTTTTTTTTGCTATACTTTTCTCTGTCTTAACTCACACTTCTGAGTATATATCTTGGTGGTAGTATGTCTTTAAACCTGTAGGGGAACCTGTGGGCATAGCTGGGTTACAGCGCACCTGCCAAAGAACAGGCCAATAGTCCAGGATAATGTCTCCCCCCTGTGGTGTGAGGACAGAATTGCAGCTGCAGCAGGTAGTCGCATTGCCCATTGGGAGTTGAGAGCTTTAGAATGGAAACCCTATCAGTCCTCTCCATCAGAATGATCTGGTCCTCGATTGTGCTTTCTAACCCTCAGGACCTTAGAAGTTGTGGTCTTCCTTCAGGAAAACCCCTAGTCATTTTGTTACATACCTTGGACATCCTCAGATAAGTAGGTTTGGACCTAGCAAACTTCCTGGGTTACTATGGACCCAGGTTTTGTTTCTCCTTGGTAGGGTGGGCAGCCGTGGTCATCTGAGCTCCTCCCTAGTCGTGTTGTTGCCCAGCTGCTCATCCTCACTTCCAGTGTCCTCATTCTCCCAAGGTATTGCCCACTCATAGGGTGGTACCCAGAGTGGGATTCTCCCACAGTGCATTTGGGAATTTGACCAGTGTCTTTGGTATGATTTATATCTGTACTTTTCTGTCAGAGAGGTACCAGTGGTAGAGGGTGGCCTTCCTTGTTCCATGAGGGTCGGCACAGCCAGAACCTTTCAGGCCATCCCTCTTTCTTGTCCTTGAACTTGGGAATGCTTGTCCTCTCACTGCCTTTTGTTTGAGGAACTTGCATGCACACCATTCTCTCCAGGGTGACCCACCCCACCCCTTCTCCCCCATTCTCTCTTTCTTTTGGCCAGGATGAAGCGGGCACAATTTGGACCCCATGACTGGCTGTCCTTGTCAGTGCCACCGGGCCCTAGCTGGTTGCTGGTGGACACTCTGGAACCCGAGACTGCATACCAGTTCAGTGTCCTAGCCCAGAACAAGCTGGGAACCAGCGCCTTCAGCGAGGTGGTCACTGTGAACACTTTAGGTGAGGCCATGGGGCGGGTGTGTCTTGGGGGTGCTTCTTAGCCGAGCTGGTTGAGGTGAAGGTAATGGTGGTGCTGGTCTTGATCTAGGACTTACTATGTGCCCAGCATCTCACCAAGTGCTCTCTGTATTAGTTCCATTTGGTTTTCCAGTAAGGATCTGTCATTTTCTATAGGGTTTGCCCATATCATGGGACTTTTGGCTGAATTCCTGTTGCTTAAATGGGAAGAAGAGGTTTTGAATTTTATCCTGGGTTTGGTGATCAGGGGAGCAGGGAGTACTGCACTGCTTGGCTGAAGTTGTGTGTCATTCTCTGGGGCCAGAGAAAGGGCCTTGGCAAGTAGGCTTTTCCCAGGTGGAATGGTGGTCATGACTCCAGCCTCTTTCTGTCCTGTGGGCAGCAGATGTAGGATGCTTAATCCCAGCTCTGAAGTGTCTCTGCTAGACCTCATTTGTATTCCAGGGCCCAAAGGGGACTTAAAAGTATGAACCATGTACTGTGAGAAGGTTTTCCTAGTTCCTGGATGGGCACAAAAGATGTGTGTGCCACTTAACAGCACCAAAACCATCTGAGGACCCCTGGGAATATGGCATTGGGCATTAGAATCATATAAACAGTGGTGTATTTACATGGAAGCAGATAGTTTAACACAAGAGAAAATGAAGCAATCAAAAGGCATGGTAAAATTAAGACCTTTGGAGCTGATGCTGGTGGAACAGGGCAGACGGTTTCCCCAGAAACATTTTCTACAGTTGGAGTACCCTCTAACCACGAGAAGCCTAACATTGTAAATGTTTAAACCATTAACACAGGCATTACTATCACTGAGCATTCTGTTGCTCAGTAGCTGCTCTCTGCATGATGACAGTGTGTAAATGTGTGAGTCCAGGTAGCTCTGTCATTAGAGCACTGCTCTGATGCTAGACGAGGAGGCGTTTCAGCGCTGTAGTTTTACAGGGCCACTATGGTACATAGGGTTCCTTGCTGACATGCGCTGTGTGGAGCATGACTGTTCTCTTACCTCTTCCTCATCGTGCCTGCTGTTTCTTCTCCCTTTGAGGAGGTGCTTGGTTCCCCTGAGATTGAGAGTCACGAAGCTCTGGGTCATCAGCTGTGAGTTCCCTTCCCTTGGACCAGGAAGGTGACTCTAGATGACATCCGCTCACTCCCTGGAGCCACACATTCATTTTCTTAGTCTCTGGTCCTTACATTGAGTGTGAGGAGCATCACGACTCCATTTTTCCTCTTTCTTTTGCTGCCACAGCATTCCCTGTTACAACTCCAGAACCTCTGGTGCTGGTTACCCCACCAAGGTGCCTCACAGCCAACCGGACCCAGCAGGGTGTGCTCCTGTCCTGGCTCCCACCTGCCAACCACAGCTTCCCCATTGACCGCTATATTATGGAGTTCCGAGTTGGGGAGCGCTGGGAGATGCTAGATGATGCCATTCCAGGCACTGATGGAGATTTCTTTGCCAAGGATCTGTCACAGGTGAGGGCTTTAATTCTCTTGTCTTTTTCTTCCCAGTTTCTAGAATTGGCATGACTCTAGAACCATTGAGCTTTGAGTGACCCACCTCAGGGGCCCAAGGTACTGTCCCTCCTATCTGCAGACCTGGACTCTTCTAGATGTGCTCTGAAGCACATCTTGGTCTCCAGACCAACGTCAGCTTGGTGGCACTGGGGACTCGTGCTACACTGATGGCTTCCCACAAGCACAGCCTCCAGCTAGAGCAAGGGGAGATGAGACCACTAGGGATCATCAGACCCCAGACCTCAGCTTGCTGTGTGTCAGCCAGAGTGGACAGAAGAGGCTCCAGAAGGAATGTCTTTTAGGTTGGCCAAGTGAAGGACCCTTCCTTTTACAACTTGGAGCCTCTGGAAGAAATGACATTCTCTCGTTTGTGGTGGACCTCCTCTCCATCTTGAGAGAGGAGCAATTCGCTTCATCAAGATGCTCTTATATATCCTTCCACCTGCCTGCTTGAGACCCTTGTTTACAGCCTTATTGAGTCAACGCCTGGTGCCTTTTGAGAGCACTTTGTGTCTTTCTTTCCAGACTTTCAGTAGCCTCACAAATATTTACACTACAGCTATTGCCAAGGCGAGCAATCACATATGGGTTATGTGAAGTATTAATAGTGGTAAGGTGTTTCTAAGTCTCTCAGCTGACTGGGTATTATCCCTGGGGCTATTAGGACACTTGGTACGAGTTCCGGGTTCTGGCTGTCATGCAGGATCTGATCAGTGAGCCCAGCAACATTGCCGGCGTCTCCAGCACAGGTAAGTTGGGGTCCAGGATTGTCTAACAACTTTGATCTCCAGAGCCACACAGGGCCCTTTGTTTGGGAGGATAGGCTAAGAAATTTCAATTATATGAGTCCTAGCATTTCTGAAGCCCATCAGATCCTCATTTTTTTGTGACTGTTTCTATGGTTCTTTTATCCCGCTGCAGAGCGGGGCTTCTGACAGCTCTGTAGGACAGCACAGAGGGAACCCAATGGATCTTCCTCATTACAGTCATCAAAAAGTAATGTTTGCTGTATACTCTCTGTTTCCTCTAGTGTTATACTCCGGAATGGGGGTGGGGCTGTGAATCCGAGGAAAGAGACACCAGGCCAACAAGTGTTTGTTGGATGCCTATTATAGGCTTCCTTATAATTATGTGGGTTTCATTTGGAAAATGGTTGTTTGGTGTTGCTTTCCTTCCTTCCTCTCCCTAGATTTTTTTTCAGGCTAAATAAAGCCAGCTCCCTGCCATTTCTTCCATCTCTCTTTCTATTGGCACTGGTCCCATTTCTGCATGCCTTCTCTCCAGTCCAGCATTCTTGAAACAAGCCCTCCCCAGGGAGTTGGCATTCTTAGCATGGAAGAGGCTCTTGTCTAGTAAGCAAGTCATACCACCACTGCCTTGGGCACAGAAACCCCTGGGACCAGGGGGCAAGGATCTAGGCCAAAAGGCTCATGCGGGGGCTTCTGGGAGTTACAGAAACACCATTATGGGCAGCAGGGAGAGAGCAGGGAGAGAGGAGAGCCAAATCCAAGGGCACATAGGGGTGGGGAGAAATTGAGTGTGATTTCTGTCTCATAGGATAGACACCCCGGGGTTTCTGTGTAAAGCCAAGTTGCCTCTCCTAGGCAGCAGACTCAGCTGCTTCTGTCTTGGCTTCTCTCCAGGGAAGATACTCAGAGAGATGGAGGAACATGGAAGATAGCTTGTAGTCAGAGCCAAAGTAGATGGCTCGCGCGTTTTGTGCGCTCACTTCTGTGAACTGTTCTTACTCAGTAGCATTGTGCCTGGCTCCATGGAGAGGAAACAGGCCTAGCTGGATGGTTCCACATGGCTGAATGAGGAAGCAGCAGCGTCAGCTTTCCCTGAAGTTAAGCCCCGCTTTTCCAAGGGCTGTGGCAGTCCCTTTCCACTAAGTCCATCAGTACACTTTGGATTCTTTTTTCCATTATTATTATCGACATGACAATGAACTCCAGCCAAACATCACAATAGATCGACTTTCTCTGTGATGTGCTTTAAGAGTGGAGCTTAGTGTATCTACACGAGGAAGACTGGGGTCTGATCCTAGCCCTGTCACTAACAGGCCTGTGAATCTAGCATAAAGCGAAGCTGTAGAATGGAGAACAGAGCCCATCTTGTTATCCCTGCAGCTCCAGCCTTCTAGAGCCTGGAGTCCCAGGCTCCCTAATCCTTGCTGTAGGAAGCTGGCCGGCCTGTCCTCTAAGGAGTAAGAAGATGGGTGGGTCTATCTCTGTTGTAGCGTTTTATCTTTATTGTACCTCACTCTGTAGAGATGGCATGGGGGAAAGTCGAAAATCCTGACTGGAGGTCAGAACAGTGGGGAATGGATAGCAGTGTGAGCCAGTCACTCAGTTCATCCAGCCTGGTGTCTTCAATTAGAGGATACTCCGTGTGTAGCTCAGAGTTGCTGTGGGGGAACTTGATGGCATGCCCAGAAGTGCTTTGCTGAATTCACAGTAACAGCTAGCTCTAAAAATTACTAGTAGTTATCTCCTTAAGGGAAGATGTAGATTCTCTCTAGTTTGTGAGCTATGAAGTTTCTTGACTTCTGTAGGCTCTTCTTTTCTCATTCTCTTCATACTGCCAGGCTAACCTCTTTAAAGACAAGCCCTAGCCTTGTGTGTTATAGGGGAATGTCCTCAGGGACTGAGTATCAGAGCAGGTGGGGAGACATTGGGGCAGGTGTGGGAGGCACTGTACCGGTTGTGCGACCCATAAGTGCTCCTGACCCTCTTTGCAGACATCTTCCCACAGCCGGACCTGACCGATGACGGCCTGGCCCGGCCTGTGTTGGCTGGGATTGTGGCCACCATCTGCTTCCTGGCAGCGGCCATTCTCTTCAGCACTCTGGCTGCCTGCTTTGTCAACAAACAGCGCAAGCGCAAGCTCAAGCGGAAGAAAGGTGGGCCTTTGTCTCCTCGCGCTGCCTGGCCCAGATAGATGCTCCCTGGTAGAACAGGCCATAGGTAGCATTTCTTCTCTGGAGAGAGGGACATGGGGTTCTTGCTGGCAGAGCTGCCAGTAAGACTCGACTTTGTTTTGTTCTGTTTTTCGAGAGAGGCTCTTGCTTTGTAGCCCAGTCTGGCTTCAAATTCAAGGTTCTCCTGCCTCAGCTTATCAAGTGCTGGGATTGTAGGTGTATACCATCATTCCTGGTGGGACATCAGGGATAAGTGACATCAGGGCCTGGTGGTAGAACAGGCCTCTGGGCTGGACACAGAGAAGCTAATGTGAACACAGCCTTTCTCTCTGTGGCCTTGTATCCCCTCTGCACCCCCCCCCCCCCCGGTATTCCCAGGTTTGTGGGATCTGTTTTTTGAAGGCTCAAGTTTCTTCTTTCTTTTTCCTTCCAGACCCTCCGCTCTCCATCACTCACTGCAGGAAGAGTCTTGAGTCTCCGTAAGTGACTGTTGATGTGTGTATGGGGGTGGTTCGTGGGTAGAAGAGGGAAGCTGGACACAGATAAACTGTTCACCTCCTTTTGCCCCATTTCCCTGTGTCTAAGCTCTTTCCCATTTACTGATATGCATATTAACTTTAGGTTGTCTTCATGGACCAAGGGAGAGTAGGGGAAAATGGTTCTAGATAATCCAGACTTATTTGTTTCTCTTTGACCTGGCAGTGCTATTTCTGTAGTTTAAAAAAAAAACTTTTATTTTTTGTCCTTTGCTTTTCTAAAGTCAGTTTTAAAATGAGCTTACGTTTCTTGAACAACCAGGGAAGGGACCTGGAGCTGTGCTAAGGCAGAGTTTGCCAAATTAAGGGGTAGGTCAGAAGAAAAGTCGCAATGTGGGTGTTGATTCAAAACTGGACGATACATGTCTAGACAATTGAGAGCCAGGCAAAGTTTCTCACCAGAATATATAGCCCATCTATACTTGTTTCCTTGAACATCCTCTTCCTAGGGTGTAGCAGGTTTTGCTAAGACAATGAAGAGAAGCTATAGGCTATGTACAGCACCCCTCATCATTTTCTGCTCTCCCCCTATCTACAGCTTGTCCTCTGGCAAGGTGAGTCCTGAGAGCATTCGCACACTGCGTGCCCCATCTGAGTCCTCTGACGATCAGGGCCAGCCTGCGGCCAAGAGAATGCTGAGCCCCACCCGGGAAAAAGAGCTGTCCTTGTATAAGAAGACCAAGAGGGCCATCAGCAGCAGGAAGTACAGCGTGGCCAAAGCTGAGGCTGAGGCTGAGGCCACCACACCCATCGAGCTGATCAGCAGAGGCCCTGATGGCCGCTTTGTCATGGGCCCTTCTGAGATGGAGCCCTCAGTGAAGGGCCGCCGCATCGAGGGCTTCCCTTTTGCTGAGGAGACAGACATGTACCCTGAGTTCCGACAGTCAGATGAAGAGAATGAAGACCCGCTGGTACCCACATCTGTGGCTGCGTTGAAGTCCCAGCTGACCCCACTGTCTTCTAGCCAGGATTCCTACCTGCCACCACCAGCATACAGCCCTCGGTTCCAGCCCCGTGGGCTAGAGGGCCCCAGTGGGCTGGGAAGTCGGCTCCAGGCCACAGGCCAAGCACGGCCCCCTGCCCCACGGCCCTTCCACCATGGCCAGTATTATGGGTACCTTAGCAGCAGCAGCCCCGGGGAGGTAGAGCCACCACCCTTCTACATGCCAGAAGTGGGCAGCCCCCTGAGCTCTGTCATGTCTTCCCCACCCCTGCACACCGAAGGGCCTTTCGGCCACCCCACCATCCCGGAGGAAAATGGAGAGAATGCGTCCAACAGCACGCTGCCCTTGACTCAGACACCTACAGGAGGGCGCTCCCCTGAGCCCTGGGGCCGGCCAGAGTTCCCCTTTGGAGGGCTGGAGACCCCAGCCATGATGTTCCCCCACCAGCTGCACCCCTGTGATGTGGCTGAGAGTCTGCAGCCCAAGGCCTGCCTGTCCCGAGGACTGCCCCCCACCTCCCTCCAGATGCCCGCGGCCTACCCAGGCATGCTGTCCCTGGAGGCTCCAAAGGGCTGGGCAGGGAAATCGCCCAGCAGGGGCCCCATCCCGGCTCCCCCAGCCGCCAAGTGGCAGGACAGACCTATGCAACCTCTGGTCAGCCAAGGGCAGCTAAGACATACCAGCCAAGGTATGGGCATACCCGTGTTGCCTTACCCTGAGCCGGCTGAGCCCGGGGGACACGGTGGCCCCAGCACATTCGGCCTGGACACCCGGTGGTATGAGCCCCGGCCCCGGCCCAGCCCCCGGCAGGCCCGACGTGCCGAGCCCAGTTTACATCAAGTGGTGCTACAGCCTTCCAGGCTCTCACCTCTGACCCAAAGCCCCCTGAGCTCCCGCACTGGCTCCCCCGAGCTCGCTGCCCGAGCCCGGCCTCGCCCAGGCCTCCTGCAGCAGGCAGAGATGTCGGAGATAACTCTGCAGCCGCCAGCTGCGGTCAGTTTCTCTCGCAAGTCCACGCCATCCACGGGCTCCCCTTCGCAGAGCAGCCGCAGTGGGAGCCCCAGCTTCCGGCCCACCATGGGCTTCACCACCCTGGCCACAGGCTACCCTTCCCCCCCTCCAGGCCCTGCTCCCGCAGCGCCTGGGGACAACTTGGATGTGTTTGGACAGACGCCTTCCCCTCGAAGGATGGGGGAGGAGTTGCTCCGGCCAGAGCCCCCAACAACGTTACCTACTTCAGGGTGAGTGTGAGTGGGCATCTCTGGCCTACCTCCTCTGGTCAATCTAACCCCCCCATGCCTCGCCCTGCCCTCCACCCCTTCATCACCCCAATGACAGGGCTTGTAGGGACATGCTGCAGTATCCCTGGGAGGGAAGTTTTGGCCATGCATTGGCTGGGTGTGCTCACTAACTGGGTGAGCTTACCTGCTGGCACCCTACCAGGAGCTTCGGGAGTCTTCTCAGCAATCCAGACCTCTCAGAAGATTCACAACAAACCAGGAACATGGGGAAGGTGGGGGGAGGGTGTGGCATAGTAGACAGTGACTTCTGTGAGTGGTGCTCTTGGGAGACAAGGCCCTCCACTGTGATTTTGGTGCTGGGTGGTGGTTCCCTGCAGTTCTGTCCAGAGACCTCGTAAGCAACTTCCTCTTCTCCAGCCCTTCTTCACTGAGTAGGGCACTGCATGTGCCCAAGCCCCTGCCCCTTAACAGCACTAGTGAGTGCCGGATTCTGGGCGCCATCCTTAGCCTCTTCAGGCAGGTACCCCCAATGGCTGGAAGAACATGCTTCGGCCATTGTGCCAAGAGCCATGTCCCCACCCCACCTGTGTGCCTCACAGGAAGCTACAGAGAGACAGACAAACAGACAAGCTCCCGCCATCTGACCGCCTGAGAGAGCACATTCAGTCCTGTAGCAGCTGGTATTCCAGGTACCAGTCGGCCTGGACACCTGTCTGTGCCTCTTCTTCTCTGTCCTGCCCTTTTCTTTCCTCCTTCCTTTTCAAGTCAGCCTCTCTGTCTCCTTCCTTTCCTTCTTCATCGCCTTGAGGTTGACCTGACTTGCTCAGAAGAGCCTGCAACAACTATGTAGTGTCCTCCCTCTTTCCCTGCTCCCTCTCTCTTTCTCTTTTTCTCTCGTTCTGTATTTTGGTCTCTCTTCTTGGTGTAGTGGTCTGTGCAGGGGAGCAGAGTGCCAGAGGAGTCTGTTCTGGTCTGGTTGGGGGATTGGAGGTGGTTGGGTAGGAGGGAGCCCAGTTCCCCCAAATCCCTCTGGTATTTGGACATAAAAGCATGCCTGCCACATTAGTGCCATGATTGGCACTCGTGGCAGGGTGGGTGGCTTTGGGACACAGGAGAGGCTAGCTAGGGCTCCCACCTCTGTCTGCAGGAGATGCTGTCGTCGTTCCCCGTCTGTGCCTTGTGCAGCCCGCTCACCTGCTTTGTTCCATCGTGCGTCTGGTTCTCTGTCTCTCTCCTCTCCTCCCTCACCCATTCTCTGGCCTCGCCTGTGGGTCTCTGCTCACTGTGCCCCCTCATCCCCTCTGGGTGTGCGTGGGTGGTTCACCGGGCCGGTGTTGGTAACTGCTTTGTTTCTGATTATCTCAGCTATCTGGGCAGTGTTGTCGAGACAAGCCTCTCCTCAGCTCAATAGGTAAGGGAGCTCCTCGGCTGGGCCGGGAGGGGGTGGGCAGGCGGACGGGGCTTTGGCAGGGCCATTGCTTCTGTAACAGGGGATCCAAACCACATCCCCTCACCGCCCTGTGGGCCAGCTGCTGCTCCTGGGTTCCCTACATCGCACTGCTCCGCTGCTCCAGCTGCCCTCTGGTCATACCCAGGCACCACCTAGCTGTAGCTTTGAACTTCCAAGCCCATGTCCACCCCTCCCAGAGCCCTCTGCAGCTGTTCTCACCCAGATCGTGGCCATCTTGCTTCTCATCCTCCAGAGTCCCTCACAGCAACTCTGGAACCCTGCATGTGACCCAGAGTGCCCATAGTCTGCTTTGCATTTCTACCCTTGGGTACCTGTTTGGGCCCACACTGGGAACCAGGACACCCCCCCCACACCAATCCTCAGGCATAGTGTGTCCCTCCTATCTACAAAGCCCTGCTGAAAACTCAGGTCCCTGGGGTTCCTAGTTTCTCACCCTATTCCTGGAATCCTAATAATATCTTACATCAAGGAACTCAAGGGTTCTCTGTCCACATCTGGGACCTTCTCAGGGTTAGGTGGCCTCCAGCCTTTCAGAGGGAAGCTAAGTGTCACCATATCTACATGTTCCTTGCACTCTGCAGCCTGTACATTGCTTTTACAAGACTGAAGTGGGACCTCGCCCTTGAGTTCACATTGCTTCCTGGGGTCTGTATTGACTATGCTGGCCTCCTTGGGCCACACGCTCTTGGGAAAGGGTCTTGGGTAGATCTCCCCGCAGAAATGCCAGTCTCCCTGCTCCCCCCCCCCCCACCAAGGCAGGAAGACGTTGAGTTGAAAACCTCCATGGACCAGCACTGCACCTTTCCCTACTTTGGCTAGCATCCTTTCAGGTGGGGGCCACATGAACATGGTTATTATAGGAACCATCAGTCTCTTAAAGACCCTTAGCATGTGGGGCTCCCTCTCTGTCAAGGTAACCCATGAAGATGCTTTTTTTTTTTTTTGCCACAGACTCTTGCCTGTGCTTCCAGGAGCTCACAGGCTGCCTTGGGCACCTAGATGGGAGAGAGGGAGCTTCTGTGCAGGCTTCTGGCTTCCCAGCTGAGAAGGAGCTCCATTCTTTCCTCACCTCAGAATGCTCTTTCTCACTCAGGACTGTAAATCCTATTTGGTCATTAAGAGTGGCCTCCCATAAGGAGGACTGCTGGGATATTTCTCTATGACCTGCAGCTATAAAACTGTCAGTGGCCAAGAGGCTCTGGAATTGTGTGTCAGGCTGCCTGGGTGGCTGGCTAGCACTTATGAGATCACCTGCTCCCAGGGTCTCCCGTGGCCTCCTGCTGGATGCTGTGGAGGAGGCAGTGTGACCAGCCTTTCTGCCCCTCCCCGTCTACTCTTACTGTCCCTTTAGTTTGGCCCTCCGGTGCTCCTGGAGGCTTGGTAGCTCTGGGCTGGCTCTCACCGAGCTCCTGAAAAGTGTCTGAACTTTAGTCTTATTTGTTATTCCAACCCCCTCCAACTCCTATGACCTCTCCTTTCCTCAGTGTCCCTAACTTGCAAGGAGAGCCAACTACCTTATTATTGCTGTGACAAACCCAGAAACAAGAGGCAGAGATGAAGGACTGCTGTTCCTCTCCTGGGCCTGGCCAACATCCCCAATGTGGGAGAACGAAGTCCTCCACATTCTCTGAGTTAGGCCTTTGTGGTGGTGCTGGGCAACAGGAGCCTCTGCTCACTCTCCTGCTTACTGGGAGCCTGCCTGGGGCACAGGAGCCGCTGGGCCATGGGAAGGCAGTAGCTCCTCTGTAGATGTTGTCCTCATGCTGCGCCTTTGCATGTGTCCCCTTGGTCTTGCTTGGAGGATTTGTGATGCTTCTTGTCTGTGTTTGTTCTTGCTGTTTCTTTCCCCTTAAATTTCTCTTCTTTTCCTTCTGATCATACCTATTGTTGTTTCCCTGACCTGTCTTTTCTTTCTCCTCTTCCCAACTTGTTTCTCAGTGTGGGGACTTGTAATGTGTGGACCTGCCTTCTGTGGACTGCTGGGAAACCAGCCACTTGCTCAGATTCCCTTTTATGTTGGTAGCATTCCTATTGTTCAGCTCTAGCCAGACCCACTTCCCCTTACTGCCTATCCTAACTTCCATGGTGTAGGGGGCTGGGATGTAATGATGTGGCCCCCTTTTCCTAGATGTCCAGTAGGAGAGAGAGCCCTCATTTGAACACAAGTCTCTTATGAGTTCTGAGAGAGAACACTGGGTCTGAATCCTGACCTATTGGAGAAGGAAGCCCTTGTGATTGGGCTGGCTTAGCGCAGCCCATGGACTGCTGGCTGTCCACAAGGTGCAGGACAGTGGCTTCTTCCTGTCTTTGGCTAGAGTGCTTTCCCTGTCCTCCCGCCCGCAGCATTCAAGTGGAATTTGCTCTCGTGCAGTTGAGAAGAGGAGACAAGGGCTCTTTAACCTGCCACTTCTTCCTGTGGGCTGGGAGATAAAGGAGAACCATGGCTTAATGACTGGCTCATAGGGTACTGAGGCAGGGAACTGGCCTTCTCTGTTCTGAGGTTTGTCTGTAAACAAACCTGCTACCTTTTCCCCAGTTATCACAGAGAAGCAGAGTACTAAATAAATAAGACTCCTTGGGCTAAATGAATGGGGTTGAATTTTTCTATGGAATTGTTTTTGTTTTTGGTAGGGGAGCAGAGGGAGGGAATAATGACTCCCAGCTATTTTGGGTAGTTCTGAGTGGCATGTAACAAACCACAGAATCAGACTTTATGGGAAACAGGAGACCAGAAAACTCCATACACATAGGCTTGGAGGCCTTCATCTTTCAGAAGGACCTGTGGGTAATCTCATGGGAGAAGGGGAACATCAGTTTATAATATTGCTATATGTAGAAAAATGTCAAAACTGACCAGAGGGCGAACTGGACCTCAACTTAGGAACTCAGGGTTGCCTTCTGTTGTAACTGACTCACATACCAGTTAAGTTTAGGTTTATTGGCAGCTTTATTCTAGGATTAGGAAAAATTCTTCATCCTGCCTTCTACCCCAGACATCAACACCAAAAGCTTTGGAGCTGGAAAGTTGCCAGATGGACTTGATGTTGAGCTAGAACTTGGTAATCGTTTCTAACAATGGGAGGCAAGTTGACTCTAGAGGGCTCTCTGTGCTGTTGGTAAAGTCTATGGGAACATGTTTCATATGCCTTTTTTTGTATAACTTGCCTAAAACAGACCCTTTATGCCTGTCCCCCTCTTCCCTGTTGTTCTGTTAGACTCATAGTTTTGCCCTTGGCATTCGGTGAGTCCTGGTGCTTCCAGGAACCATCTCTTGACATGTTGTAGTGCCTGAGCACCAAGCCAGGACCTGAACCAGGTGGGCAAAGCTTGTCTGCTTCTCAAGGGAAGATTGGCATTTCCTCTTTAGTGCATCATTGCTGTTTGGAAGTGTGTGCTGAGATAAGTGTCAGCAGTTGATCCCTTGCCTGGTCTGCTGTACCCTGGCTGTCTCTTAAGCAGAGAGCTGCAGTGGTTAGCAGCTAGTACACTGCAGACAGGCAGGTGTGGCAGGGAAGCTGTGTTCTGTTAATAGCTTCTGTACCTTTTTTTAATTTTTACTGAACAAAAAAAATTTTAAATAACAGTTTACTCTAATACTGAAGAGTCTTGGCTCTGTCCTGTGATATCTGGATTGTTAGCTAACTGGAATATGGACCAGTGCAGAATTTCCCTTGGCTTGTTGTAAACATTGAACCGTGCTTGACATGACAAGCAGTAAGCAATGCTACATGATATAAATGAGAACAGTAACCAAATGCTGATTGTGCTGATGGTAGTGCCCCTCACTCCCCAGGAAATTCTACCTACTTTGAAGAATGCCTTGGAATTTCCAGTGGTGCCAGCTTCTTGAATAGTGAACTCACTGGAGAGAGTGATCCGTTTGTGGATGGACTGGTTTGGCACTAGCCTGGGAAATCCTGGCTGTCCATGTGGTACACACAGGGAGATTCCCCCCCCCCCCCCGATTTAGTGTAGTGTATTTGTGAGTAGATCTCCTTGTCCTCTCATTCATAGTGAGTCTGCAGTCAGGCAGTTAAGAGGAGGGGGAAGTGCTCTTACCCCTTCTGATTTTGCTTGTTGACTGGAGGATGTGGAGAGCAGTGACTGGGGTCACCCAGGGCTATACTGGAAGGACCGTTCTTACTTGTGTGCCTCCTAGACCATGTATCTCTCACCTCATATGACTTTCTGAAGGCTGGCCAGGACAGCGGAGGATGCGTGTCTTTGATTTTCTTTCCAAGCAGCATGAAGAGAATTGTCCGAGGCTGAGAAGGGTGAGGTGGGATCCCTCTAAATTTCCTTCTAGCTGTTGCTGTGGAGGAAGATCTCCGTGGGTAGACTTGGGTGTGGAGATGAGGAAGAGGTGGGACACTGGTATATTGGGTCTTGGTGGGGGGATTGGCTTCCTTGAGATGGATCACTTTGCCATGCAGCGTGGGTGTCCATGTGCTCCAGGTGGCCCTGTGTGCTGCTAGCACTGCTTACTTAGCACTACTGTTGGGGCTGTGGAAAATTGAAAAGTTGTCTCTTACTTGCACTTAGAGGACGCTTCATGATATTCTATGCACTAAAAGACTCTGGAGCCGTAGCATCTATCAAAGGAGATGGAGGCCACCTCAGTGCCAGTTACCACCCAAGACCAGAGGCTTATCTACCATGAGTCTACACTTGATCTTAGTCAAAAGGTCAAGAAGTGATCCATGAGTTTGTTTCCTCTTTCCTGTGTTCACAGAGACTGCCCATGTTGGAGCGATTATTGCAATCTTTACATCACTCTCTCATCGTTCGTTTTAATCTTCAAATGGCTTGGCTACCTTTGTAGACTTCACAGACTTTTTTGGCCCTCACAGGGCTGTCAGTTTCTTTCTTTTCTTTTCTTTTATTCATGGTTGCCAAAACCTTACTGTGATGGAGATGGTGGAGGAAGCTGTGGCAGTGGAGAGGGAAAGAATAAGTCCCCTCAGTCCACCATATATATCCCTAGGACATCCCTATTCCCTGATCTCTGACAATGTTAGTGCTGGTGGGAAGAAAGCATGCCATGTCCCTCTTTCCTCTTTTTTCCTCAGGCTCCAAGTTGTCTTATTTTTAGAAAAAAATTTGCATTGATAACATGTCTTCTCAATTTTCTTCTGAGTCTTGCAAAGTTCTCTCCATAGGCACAGCCTGTCACACACTGTTCTTTCAGATGGCTTTGATCTACTTTGTGACTTGGGATTGGTTAAATGGATGACATGATCCATTCCAGTTGGGGTGGAGGAAGAGAGACCTACACACACACACACACACACACACACACACACACACACACACACACACAGTTCTCTGCCAACAATTTCAGCATCCAGGTTAAGTCTGAAAGAATTTACCAGATCCTAGTGCCTTACAACAAGGGCTTTGTGAAGACCCTTGGACACCCTGTCAACATCTACTTTCATCTTCTTCTGCCTTCCTGTGAAACTGAGGAAAGCAGAGGGCCATGTGGACAAACCTGCTGAAGATGTTGGTGTGTCCCAGCAATTGACACTAATAGTTAGGAGGTTCTACTGAATCTTGCACATGGAGGGAGTAGTCTAGTGATACTGGGTTTTATGGAGTCAACTTCTGACTGGACATTGGACTGCTCACTCCTTCTCTAGATATGAAAGGCAGTGCAGTGGGGTTGAATGCTCACTTTCTGCTTAAATCTGCCCTTCATTTTTCACTTAAAGGTCTTGATGGTGGTGATTTCTAGGAAGTAATTTTTCTCTGGCATTTGCTCACCCCAGCCTGAGGAATGTGGTGGGCTTACTATTAAAGTCTCTCTCTCCTTTCCTAGGGTCTTCTGATTGCACCACAGGTTGGCTTCCACCTGAGGTAGGCCCCTGCTGCTCAAGCTTTCTACTGGCTTTTCTCCCTTCCAGGAGCTCTAGGAGGGCAGGTGTCCAGGAACGATTGTGGACACCATGGACTCCATTTCCAGGCTCCATCCTTCTGTGGGCAGCCCTTTGGCCTTCTTGCAGCCCTCTTTGAAGGCTCCTTTCTGGGGGCTGACCTATGCCTCTCTTAATTGTCCCTTGCAGACTACTTCCACCTGTATCCGGGAACGCTGCTGTGCCTGAGAGGCTGGAGGCTCTGAGATACCAACGGATAAAGAGGCCCAAAAAGTCATCCAAGGGCTCTTCGAAGTCAAAGAAACGATCCGGTAAATGGTGGGCAGTGCACTCATCTCTCCACCGTGGTTTCCTTTATGAGAACTCAGGGACCAAGATCTCAGCCGTGGGTTTTCTCCAGAAGTAAATCCACCAGCATCTCTTGTTCTTCATTTCCCTTTAGACATTCATTTTTCAATAATACACAAATGATTTTCATGTAAGAAATGAGAAAGATAAAGTGAAAATCTGATTGCCTTCCTTTCCCAGCTCATCTCCTCTTACATCAGGAACATGGCTCTGGTGGTGGTGGTGGTGGTGGTGGTGGTGGTGGTGCGTGTGTGTGTGTGTGTGTGTGTGTGTGTGTGTGTGTGTGTGGGTGTGTGCGCATGCGCGTGCTTGTGTGTATACAGCTTTAGGAAACATTTCCTTTTGAACTATGTAAATAGTATCCTATTCTTGCCCATTCTGTAGCACACCTGGCAATCATCCCTGTCTCCTATGTTTCTCCTCTGTCATTTCAAGGCTCCCGTGGAACACTGGAGTGATGGGGCTTAGGGTACATGGACCAGCCTCTGCATTGACTAACTGTTTCTCAGGGTGATGGAGTGAAATCGCCTTCATGAAAGTTGTCTGATGTATAACCAGCAGTGTATAATCAGTAGCAGTAGCTTCTGAAATATGCAAAAATAATGCAGCCCTTTTTTAGAAAAGTTATCGGTATTTATCAAATACTCTTCTGTATTGATGGTTGTAGGAATATTGTGACAGCCCATCAAGAAAGAATGCTCAACAGCTTCTTTGCGGATCGTTGATGACTTGTATAGAGTAACTATCTTTACAGGCTGGTGATAGAATAGTGTTCCACACAGAGGCAAAGCCCCTAAATCTTAGTGAGACCACAATTGCTCATTAGTCACTTGTCCTTGGAGTGGCACTAGTTTCTTATCCAATTGAGATGAGAATACTGAAACAGAGGGAAAAAGCTATTTCATTCAGGTTAGCCTGAAACTAGCTACGTAACTCAGGCTAGCTTTAAACTCTTGATCCTTCTACCTTTTGACTATTTGGATTACAAGTGAGTGTTGCCATGTTTCAGCAATTCAGAATTTTTAAGGCATGGGTGAGAAATTGCAGGTCATAGCCGAGTTTTTAAGTCTACTTTAGCTAATTTTAATTTAAGACATATATATATATATATAGTATATATAATATAATTTTAAATTGAGACCCATATATTGATGGTGTGTGTATGTCATTGAGTGATAAGGACATTTTCTGAGGCATGCACAATTAGGCAGTTTGTTGTGTTATGAACACCATAGCACTCTTACAAAGGACTTTCAAAGATGAGCATAGTCACTAGGCAACACAGTTTTATGGGATTACCATCAAATATGTGGTCTATTCTTGGTTAAAATATCATTCTGTGATGCAAAACCATAATTAAAAATATTTTTATTTTACTTGGAGAGAGAGAGAGAGAGAGAGAGAGAGAGAGAGAGAGAGAGAGAGAGAGAGAGAGAGAATGGGCACACCAGGGCCTCTTGTCACTGCAAATGAACTCCAGATATATGCACTACCTTGTGCGTCTGGCTTGATGTGGGTACTGGGAACTGAACCTGGGCACAGCGTTTTGCAAGTGGTGCCTTTACCTGCCAAGTCTAGGGCTAAAAATTTTAATAAGTAAAATGTAGTTACTACAAAATCAGATATGGGAGATGCATATAGGTTGATGGCAGCCCCGGTCAGTGCCTGTTATGCTCTTAGATCATCTGCATTTAGCTCAGGTGTCAACTATGAGGCCCAGTCTTATGTTTCCAGTTGAATATTGAACTTGTTCTACAATTTGTTAAAATTTACATTTATTTGTGAGGGCAGGTAGGGGTTGGGGATGAGAGGATTAATCAGGGCCTCTTGCTAATCCAGATGCATGTGCTACTTTGTGCATCTGGCTATACATGAGACCTGGGGATTTGAACCTGGGCTGTCAAGTTTTGCAAGCAAGTGTCTTAACCACTAAACTATTTCACCATCCTGTCCTGTGATTTTTTAATATAAAATTTGAAATTATGTCCTTAATAGAGTTTTTGATTTTCCTCTTCAAATCTGCTTCTCCCCAGTTTAGTAAGTTGCACTGCATGGGGCTCATTTTCTCTGGCATCTTTGCCCTAGACTCTTCTTTTACCCTCATAGCTCCCTCCTTGGCACAGACTTGATAAGGTCTGTAATATATCTTGAATTTGGCCAATGTTGGGTGTCTGTACTGTAAAATGAAAGCTTGAGTCCGTTTTCTGTCTGAACTGGTTCAGAACTTGAAGCTGCGCTCTTGCCCCTTCTGGCTCTTCCCATTGTGTTTCCCCCCCACCCCCACACATACTAGCACCTTCCAGGAGCTTCTCTTTGCAACACGAACAGATTTTTAAACTCTGATACCGCATCCATGCTTTCTCTAGAATATGCCATATTTGATTTTTTTGGGGGGGTGAGGGATAGGGTCTCATTATCTAGCCTAGGTTGGCCTCAAATTCATTGTACTTCTGCCTCAGCCTCCCAAATGGCGAGAATACAGGCTTGTGCCACTTGTCCTTAGCTTGGAGACTTTGTTAGGAATCATTTTCCCTCAATTTTGGAGAAGGATTTTAAATTAAAGCTAGGGCCCCAGACATTTTCTGTTGGGTGGGTCCTGTGTCATCTTTCTTGGTTGTACTTGTAGCATCCGAAAGTCCTGTTTCTATATTTTTCAAGTCTTGACAATTTTTCTTCCTTCCTACCTTTATACTCAAGTCTAATCTAGAAAGGAAAATTTTTCCACTGTATCCCCAGAATGGCCATGAGGCAGAGGACTGGCCCTGATGTTGGAAGAAAGGTCTAAGCCCAGTTCACATATAATAGACGTCTGTCACTGAGGTGTGTCATAGTATCTGACCTTGTTGGGGTGGGTGAGAACAATATACTGAAGTTCTGCTTCCCAGCAGGTGAATGGTGCTGATACTCCAAAGGCTTTGCAAAGCAAGTGTCTGTGGATTGCTTGTTGAGGTCTGTGAAGTCACAGAAATTAAGACATCCATCCTACTTGTCCAACTCATATCAGAGCAAGGGGCAGTGCCTGGTTACCTTCTCTTCACCTAGCAGCAGGCCACAAAGGCTTATGTTTAGTTCAGGTGTGACTTTTTACCCAATCCCCTAGCAGGCTGCTGGGAATCATCGCAGAACCCCATTCTGCTCTGGATGGGAGAAAGTACAGAGAACAATGGTGAATTTAGCTGTTTGCTCCAGTGGGGATGAACAGGATTCCTCTGTAGCAGTTTGACCCCAAATCCTGTACACGCAGGACACTTTCTCTGTTTCAGTGGAAACTCAGAATGTAGTCCTGGCAGATGCATTCTACCTCTTCACCTCCTTCTATGTATCTGTCTCCTTTCTTGTAGATGGTTCTGCCTCCCAGTCTCAGCAGCTTCCCAACTCTCAGGTTCTGTGGCCCGACGAAGCTGTCTGCCTCCGAAAGAAGAAGAGACATTCTCGTCCTGACCCCTTTGCCCGACTCTCAGACTTGTGCCACCGTCAGCTTCCAGAAGACCAGACGGCAATCCTCAACAGTGTGGATCATGACGACCCAGGCCACGCTACTCTACTATGACTCGACATCACTCTAAGTGTCCCCTAGACAGGGTGCTGGGCTAAGGGGCAGAAAGGGACATTGTATGGGGCCTTGTCCTCCTCTGCGTGCCATGGCATGGCACAGACCCTTGTCCCATGTGCTCTCCCTCCTGCCAGTGTGAGCATCTCCCCTGATCTGACCAGCTGGCCTTGTCTTCTGGACAGAGGACTGGAGGCAGACCTCTGCTTTTGGGTCAGAGTTGAGTGAGTGGGGGGACAGGAAGACATCTGTCACCACTCCACCTCTTTCTCTTTACTAGATTATTTTTCTCACCTCTTCAAATGTTTTAGGAAGTGAAGAAGAGGAGAGAAATGGCTTTACTGCTGTCTGCTTCTGTTTCAGTTTTCTAAGTCCTGGGAGAGGGCTAGACTTCTACCCTGCCCTCCAAACTCCACATATATATAGATATAGATACAGATGCACTTGTATGTAGTTGGTGGGTTTCTCTATGTGTATATATATGTACATTGAAGCAAAGTACTGTTTTTCCCTGTGGTCAGTGAAGGACAGAGAAGGGCAGTGGACACCTGGGGTTGGTGAGCAGGGCTGGCTGTGAGCTGGTGAGATGTTCTCATGTCTTTCTGGTGGGATCATTCCTGTGGAAATGGGACTCATACCTCTCTGCTAAATTCACCACTGTTCTCTGTAGCTTCCTCCATCCAGAGCAGAAATGGGGCTTTGCCATGATTCCCAGCAGCCCTCTTGGGGGTTCAGTAATGAGTCACACTCACTCCTGAACTATAATCAAGCCTTTACCACCTGGTTGTTGGGGGAAGAGAAGGTGCTCAGACTGGCATCCTGCCTTCCATGGTTTGACTCATGCCACTGAAGTAGGTGCTGCTTAGCAGTGAGGCTGACAGGCAGGTCTGATACCCTGCGGCCAACTATGCTGAGCACTGAGATACCCCAGCTCTGTTTATCTCCATCTCTGCTTGCCCCTCTGGCACTCTGGAGCACTGCTCCCCTGTGGCTGGCTGATCAGTACCTCCTTCCCTTTTGTGGGAGCTAATTCTCCAGATTGATTAATTGCCATTTGTGGGAGCTGCCTGAAGTTCCTTGGCATACTTACCATGCTTTGCCTGCCAACTCTGTTTTGCCCTGGGGTTCTTCTCCACCCCAGGATCCAACTCCATTGGGCAGAGATGAGATGAAGTGAGGGTGCATTAGATTGCTGAGTTCTGGGGTACCCTTTTCCCAGTTCTACTCTGTGAGCCGGTTGATGCACAGGAATGAAGGCGGAAGAGTCAGTGGGTAGGCACTTGAGCCCTGATGCTTCCTCCATCCAAATCTTGTCCTGGTTCAAATTGTTAGCACTCAAAAGCTTTTCCTGATGCCATTTCCTATTTATACCTCTCTCTCGTCCTGTAAGGATATCATGCTGCCCAAGCAGAGGCAGTGTGCATGATGGGTCCAGGGGCCCAGGGTGGGGTAGAGTGGGCCTGTCTTCATCTTCCTTTTGGCCTGGAGTAACAGGAGCGGCTGGTTTCCTAGAAGTATGTCTGCTTGGTGCTGCGGTCCATGAGTGGGGATGGGTCTTCTTTCCTTAGTGAGCTGATGAGCACTAGCCATGGCAAGGAATTAAAGGTGTCTGCCAATCTCTCTGCCCAGTGACCTATGGGATGTATGGCCTTCAAGGGTTGAAAAGCTGGTGTTCTCTTGGAGCTTCCATCTTGGGAGTTGGACTGCATCCTTGTAGCCAGACCCTGGTGCTTCCTTCTCTCTCTTAGTGAGCTGGGAACCAACTCTATGTGTGAGGCTTCACCATACAAGCCACACCACCATAGCTCCTTTGTGGACATGGAGGAAGGAGGTTGGGAGGAGAGTTTCTATTACCTGGGATTAGGTCATGTGCCTTGGACCCTCTATTGATGCACTTCTCTGATGTGTTAGAGGCCACATGACCACCGGGCAAAGTGTCAGAGTAGAGCTGGGACACTCCATGTTCCCTTCAGAGGCAGTGTGCATGATGGGCTGCTTGCTTAAGCATTTCTCCTAGGGATGTTGAGAGCAAACCTTTCAGAAATATTGGGCTGGCAGTTGGAGGCTTGCAGTGGGACATTCTGTGGTCTTTGGTGTCCTCTCAAAGTGTGTGATTCCTGTACTGGCCCTAAGATGGAATGTGGAAGTGGAGTGTCAGGGCTGGTGAATTTGGAATGAAGTTTTAGCCAACTACTGTCTGAGCACCTTCCTAGGAGTTCTGGCCTTGATGCTGTCAGGGGCATAGGGTTTTACTTACTTGCTCTTTTTTTTTCTTCCTTTATTACTCTTTTCTTTTCTTTCTTTTCTTTCTTTCCTTCCTTCCTTCCTTCCTTCCTTCCTTCCTTTCTCCCTCCCTCCCTTCCTCCTTCCCTCCTTTCTTTCTGTCTTTCTTTCTTTCTTTCTGCCTGTCTGTCTTTCTTTCTTTCTTTCTTTCTTTCTTTCTTTCTTTCTTTCTTTCTTTCTTTCTTTCTTTCTTTCTTTCTTTCTTTCTTTCCTTCCTTCCTTCCTTCCTTCCTTCCTTCCTTCCTTCCTTCCTTCTTTCTTTCTTTTGAGAAGTTGAGGTATAAGCCTTTGCTTCTTTTGGATACCATATTGGGCCAAGAGCCACACTTTGTGGGTTGAGCTGTCACAGCCCATGGCTGGACATGTAGGAGGGCCTTGTAGGCCATGCAACAAAGGTGCTGACTCCTCCTCCTCCTCTTCTTGCCTCTGGAAGTGCCCTTTCCCTCAGTCTAGCTGACCAAATGGTGGGAACTGTGCTTTTTGTTGGCCACCAGGTAGCAACTGTGCTATGATGTCCCCAGTATTGGGATGGGGCACAAGGTCTACCTATTCCAAAGTGGCCTCTGACTCATTCTTCTCTCAAGAGGACTTCCTTCTTCTGACTGTCCATGGAAGCCAGAAGCCTTCTCACATCACTGGGAACTTTTTAAGCCCTTCCTTTGATGACTGCATAGAAAAGTGGCAGGATCTCCTTGGCCAAAGGGATGGTCATGGTATCACAAGTCTGCTCTTAAGTGGGTATGGGCACATGTGTGACAGTCTGGTTGGGACTGTGTATATGATGGGCTATGTCCATTTCTAGGGACCAATGTCCTTCACACTCTGCCTTGGAACATGGCAGTTAACACTATTGAGCTTCCTAGGGTTTTTAATCCCCCTTATTGTTGGAGATCACATGTCTTCCAAACACTCCCCTTTAGGTCTTGTAGCCTTGCATTAGTGGTAACCCAGATCAAAGCCTGTTCCTGCACTCAGAATTGCCTTTGCCTTTTCATTCTGCATCTTGGTTGGAAATGTGTTAGGCAAGACACCAACCAGGAAGAGGGTAAAAGGGTTCTCCAAGGGACTGGAAAGACTGAAGAATAATATGAAGTGAATCCTGCTTCTTGATTTTTGGCTGCCAGAGGGCTTTGTGGCTTTGAGTGGAGTTCTGGACATGGGTAGCCATGGTGTTAACATCTGGGTAGTGGACCCTGTCTATTGGCTATCCTGTCTCCCTCCCAGTTTTCTTGGAGGGACTGGGGTAAGAGAGGAGAAGACAGGTCTTCTGAGAGTCTACTCTCTCAGCAGGAAGGATGCTGCACCATAAAGGACGGGTAGGATTTGGGCCCTCCTTTGAGGAAGGGTCTGGGTCATGCTTTTAGGAGAGGTTCCAGCAGGGTAGATCAGAGCAAGTACTTACTGATTTTGTCTTGCTCTCTCTTTAGTTTTGCTTAGTAACCTAAAATCTTTAAAGTTTAATAGGTTTTAGCTGTTTGTTACTCTGCTCTTTTCATGCAGAGAAAACCGAGTACAATTAAAATGTGGAATTTATTTTATTTATTTATTTTTCTGATGAGATTGAAAGACACTTGCTTCAGGAGAGACAGATATTACAGAGCATTGGGACATCTTTGTCACTGCCCAGGGTTTGATTCTAGAGTCGAGGGGTATGTATAGAGCGGTTTCTTCAAATTTTGTTAGCAAAATCCTTCTGGGGTGGGGAGGGCTTAGGGTGGGCTGGGATAAGAATTGTAGATAAGTCTATTTAATTAATATGTAGAGAATCCTAGGAACAGAAAAGCTAATGGTTAACCTTGGGCTTGCTTTGCTTGCATGTAAGGAGTTTTGGGAAGCACTGCAGGGACTTGGGAGCAATAGGAAGGAGTCAAAAGGCAGAGCATGGAATATGTGGGGAGGCTCCCTGATACTCTGTCTGGGACATGAGCATTTACAGTAGTGCTCCTTGGCTTGGCCTTACCTTTTATGTCTTCTCCAAAATGAAGCCAGAGCAGGTTCCGGTGAGATAGAGGCTTTGAGTCCCCCTGGCTGCTTTTGTCTCCTTGGAGAGAGGTTCAGGAGGTGTCTTAGTGGCCAGTCTGCCTTGAATATGGTAGCCGATGGAGCAGGAGTGATTGAGAAGGGGAGTTAGAGGGTTAAAGCCTGGAGAGAAGACCTGATCTTGGCCAGGGATGTGAGGCTGGAAGAGAGGCAGGGATGTGAGAGCAGGAATCCTGGAAGTGTAACAAGACCCCACCCCTAACAGGTCCATCAATTCTCTTTAGGGCATATAGTAACTTAGTTATCCCTAACAGTACAGTGTACACACTGGGAGATCATTCTAAGGAAATGAGTGACTGCTTGGCGGGGGGTGGGATGGGAAGCAGGACCTGTGAGGAACAGGTGTGGCTCGCATGGAAGGGATACAGAAACAGAACACATTGTGGGCGGGGTCTGGCAAGCAGGACCAGTTGGGATCTTGAAAGAGGTAGGACTTCTTTGCTTCTTCTAGAATTGGCCTTGAGCCCTGAGTGGCACAAACGGAAATCTTTTTGTATCATGTTCCTCAGCTTTATCAGTTTGTGGGAATTATCAGGTCAAAATTTGGGAGACTGGCCTTCCAGTCTAGGTTGTTCTTGGGAGCTCAGTGTGTGTTCTCCTGGGCAAAAATGGTGGGCTGCTTGCTTCCTCATCCATATTTGAAAGTGTTTATGTGACTCTGGTGCTGGTGGTGGTTGGGGGCGGGTAGGGCTGGCTTCTGCACTTGCCACTCTTTCCTCAAGGCAGAGAGGATTCCTGCGTCTGGAAAGCTACTCTGTGGCCTTTATGCATAAAGATTTTGTCTTCAATTTCTCTTCCTTTAATGGGTTAAAGTTACTAGACTGGCTGAGGTAGGTAGATAAAAGAATTTTGTCCTGAGATCAGGGACCAGTCATTCTGTCTTTCTTAATGTGTCCAACTCTGCTTCCTTTTTGATCAAGGGACAGAATTAAATATATCATTAGAAGTCAGTAAACCAAGAAGCAAAGCCCAGGTTGGACTCTAGCAATGCTTACCAACTTGCTGATTGGATGGGGGTCTTCTAATACTGAATTAGCACTGGTTCAGAACCTTCCTTCTGGTTCCCTGTCTAGACTTCAAAATGCACCTTTCAGCAACAGATAGACTATCCTTACCAGATTGATGTGTTGCGTTGCCAAGGGGGTAGAAGATTTTTTTTATAACTTCTTTTTAAGTTAATGGAAAAATTCCCAATTGATAGAGCCTATTCCAAAGACACCCTTAAACCCTAGGGGGTTCTGTGTGTATGAACATGCATTAGCGCAAATATTATCAACGCCTGGCCATGCCTTAAGAAGGGGAGGTTGGGATATTTTGATTGCTAATTGGTTGGGCAGATCAGCAGCTAGTCACCGGCTGACATTGATGCTCTCCTCTGCAGTGGGCCACTAGCAGCCCTTAGACATTTTGAGGGGGCTGATGAGATCATCAGCTTTGACCACTGGCTGGGAACTCAACCAAAGCCTTACAGACTCATAGTGAGTGGCTGTGCTCCTTGACTGTCTTACCTTTCCAAGACCACTAGATGGCGACATAAATGGCTGTCTGGGCCCATTTTCTTTGGCATCTTAAAGAAATGTACCCCATGAATAGCATCTCCCACTGGCACCAGATATCCAATCTATTAGGAAGTAGGACAAGCTCTTCCTTTCACCTCTCTTTCCTTCCTTTCCCCACTTATGCGTGGCTCCTGAGATCTCTGATTTGTGCATGGTTTATAGTAGGGAGGTAGTTGGGTGGGGGAAGAGTTTTGGGGAGGGTACAGGGGTTGGATTGGGGAGGGGGATTTGCATTTTCACCCTTAGAAATATTAAAAGCATGCTTTTGGGTGACATGTGAGGTTTTCACTTAAGCAGATGGTCAGGGCAAATTCTTGATGCTCTCCAGAAAGGGAATGGGGACTCAGGTGCATTTATTTTGCCTCCTTCAAGCATAGGGATTTATGAAATCTTATATCTGGTGGAGGAGAATAAGCCTCCTCATGGTAATCTTACAAACCTTGGAAGAGAAATGGTTATTGTCACTCACCAAGTATTTATATTGCCTACTGAAAACCATGAGTGGTCGGTCATGGGTTGGCATTGTTCTTCAGGGGAGGGGGGGTCAAAATGGGGTGATCTTAACCTGCTGAGACAGGTTATCTCCCTGATTGCGAACCCCGTGCTAGCTGTCTATTCCAGTGTTCTAAAGTAAGGATGGGTGGGGGTGTCTGCAATGTGTGGTGTGTGTCCTATGTGTATGATGTGTGTTTGATGTGGGGGAAGAGAGAGAGAGAGAGAGAGAGAGAGAGAGAGAGAGAGAGAGAGAGAGAGAGAGAGAGAGAGAGAGAGAGAGAGAGAGAGCTGTAGAGACATGCTGCTTTGCCTGAGTATTGTCAGGCCTAGGAGACCCTCTTTGTGGTTGGCTCTTTCTTCGCTGGACACTTCTGTTTTAGTAGGAGGGTCACTAGTAATACACCATCTTGAGTGTATTTTTTATGGAGATTGTATAAAAATTATATAAATATAAATAACTTGTTCTATTTTAAGGAGAGAAGGGAACTCATGGGGGGGTCAGATGCAATAGTGGTGACTAGCAGTGGGGGCTTCAGGTAAGTGGTCCACGTAGGTAGTGGGTAGTGGGTGGGGAAGAGATGCAAGCTGGGCAGGATGAGTGGGGGCTCCTGCCCTCTGCACACATATAAATATAAAGAAAACCTATATAAAGTCTATCTACCGTATCTATATAGCTATATATCTATATGAAATCATAGTTTGCTTTATTTTTGTACCTGTGCTTAGAGACGCTTTGAGCAGTATCATGTTTCCCAGGGGGTCTGGGGTGCTAGCTCATGCCTTGACGCCACCTCCTCCTTCCTTCCTGAGATACACGCTCTTTGTAAAGCTGCTTGGATCTTTCAGATGGAAATGTGTATATATGAAGAAACTGAAATAATAACTCCTTTGCAGAAAGGACAAGTGAGCTGAAGGTTGTGGGGAGCTTCTGAATCTGATAGCCACAAAGAACCTGGACCTGCACGTCTCTTGCCAGATTGGGACTCTGACCTGAACTGTTTGGCAGAGGTGCTCATGTAGTGAGGAGGATGGAGAGCTGGACACTCTATGAATCAGTCCTCTTAGGGCTGTGGGTTGGTACCCAGTTCCTTGGACAAAATCCAGCTAAGCAGTTTGGAAAGGCAAAGGCTTGGATTATCCAGGGGCTTACAGTCACCCCTGCCCTGGTGTGTAGCACCTGGGCTCAAGCAACCCCTGGAGGGTATGCTGGTGAGATTTTTGAGGCTGACTGCGTGGGCTCAGTCTTGGGGAAGAGACATCCTGGTGATTATCACTGCAGATTCTTGGAACCAGTGTGAATGTGATATCTAGTATAAATATATCATCTGTGCTTTTTTTTCATTTATTTAAATTGGGAAATTAAAAGTTGTTGACAGTGAAGTAGTCCAACTCTGGGACACCAAGTATGGGATCAAGAGCGAGAGACTCATTTTGGGCAAGGCTTACAGGATGGGTCCTACCTGTGCTGTCCTGGAACTCAGCCTGGGACTTAAAACTAAATGAGATGTTGGGAGAATATGACCTGGAATGGTAGATTTGGGGAGTCGGAGTTGATCTGTGTTTGAGCAGGAGACTGTGTGTGCCCTAAAGAATACCTCTGAGACTTCAAGACCTCACATGTGCTGCAAGTACCTCATGCATTGCAGTCTCAGCTGGCATCTCCTGGGTGCCAGTTCTTCTCATGTGCCAAGTGATCAAGGTGATGCACTTGAGCTGGTGCTGGCCCAGATGGCACAGGGCCAGCAGAGACTCATGACTATAGTCTCTCAGCTATGCTTCCTGCTCCTCACTCAAGAAAAAGCAAAACTAGCCCCTCCACTCCAACTAAGACACGATGCTGTCCAAGAGCTCATTGCCTGTGGATTGAACCAGATGCCTCAACTGTGGAAAGAGTTCTTATATTTGAGTCATGGGCAGAGTAGGGTGGAGCTCAACTCTAACTCTTGGCCCTTAGGGGAGCCTTTCTAGGTTCTGTCTGTCGTGCCATCTAACAAGACACTGATCTTGGGTCCCTGTGTGATCTGCTCAAAGCACTTCTCATTTTCTATGGACACTGCGGGAAAATAGGCTCTGCCCATGCAGTACTGGGAGGGCTCAGTTATTGGGTCCAACTGGCCATGTGTTCATCCTTGCAGGTGGCTAGTCTCTCCTGCAGCCTCCACAGGAGGCCAGAGGAGGGTACAGCCAGCGTTCTTGTTAGATTTTTTTCTGGGAGGCTGAACCACAAGAAGGGCAGAAAATTCTATGTTCTAGCTTGTGTCTCCTTCCAGACTACCAAAGAGGAGTTTCCATTACTATTCTTTTGGTTCTTAGAGCCTACTTCTTTCTTAGAGCCGCCTTCTTCTTCTTCTTCTCCTCCTCCTCCTC